>JACEFZ010024665.1:0-289067 GCA_014155875.1 Cepaea nemoralis | reverse complement strand
GTCGCCCCCGCCAGACTAATCCTCCTAGGGTGTCTGGTAATATACTGCATTCGCTTATGATCACTGGAATAATGTCATAAAGCATCTCATGACATGCGTAACCTTTCCAGCAATAATGGTTTCCGCTTTGAGACTATCAAATCCTCCCTGAACGAAGCATATGGCTCACCAAGTGTGAAATAATACATGCACATACTTACCAGGGGCGCAACCAAGAGTGATGGCGCCCTCGACAAATAAAACAAATCACCGGTCTAAAAACTGCTCTTGGACATTGTGTCTCAATTGTGATATCGACACCCTGATGTGTTATTTGCTATGTGGTCATGTCATTTGGGGAATTAAGACGTAGCGTAATTATCCGTACATTTCGGGTAATGATTGGTAATGGTAATTGAAGCGCATCGCTATGTATTACTGGAACCTTACTGTCTTGACAGGTGATAGTTTGTTACATTGTGCTTTAAAAAGTCATAAATAATAATCACAACCCATGGCGGTAGTGAATATGATTGAACAGACCAATTGCGAGCGGTAATTGTTCGTCCACAATGGATGCATGTAAACGCTTGGTTATTTTCGCCAGCACGCACTATGACGCCTTACACGCTCAGCGTGTGACCTATCTGCAATCATTTTCTCCTTTGTGTTTATTCCATTTCTGAACTTTGCCCTTCATGCAATGCGATTAGCGGCGACTTGCTCCCAAAGGGCAATACCAATGGCTGCATCAATCATGTCCTGCTTACAAGCATCTTTGTACCGTAGTAGAGACCGACCACGAGAACTTTTACCCGTCTGTAATTCACCCAAAATAAGATGTTTTTTGGTAATCTACCATCATCCATCCTCCTGCATGGCCGAATGGATAGGGACGCATGTTTTTAAACATCCGGTGTGCTGATGCTGAGGTTAGCGGTTCAACCCCTACACCGGACAGCTGAACGAAAATGGCTGAAATGTCGTCCTTGACTTGGGGGCGTAAATTACAAGTACCTCTGAAGTCGGAGTGGGTTCGCCTGATGGCGAGGGACACTATTGCCATGTAGCACTTCAGAATGAGATACAGAATTTAAAAGTGAAAAAGAACCCAAAGAGTTAATCTCAAAGCAGCAGACGGCAAGAGTCGCCAAGTGACGTCACTATGTGAAAAACGTCACTGCGTAATATGTCATCAACCGGCTAGTTAGGTCTGGGGCTGACAGCAACAAGGCGGCATAAAATTGTCAGAGGCGAATTATTATCGTAAATCCTTTCAGAAGATGTAAATGGAAGAAGTAAACAACCATTTGTGTAAGATAGATGATCAAGGCACACTCTAAAGTCAGGACTGAAGGTTGGCCATGAATATTTAGACCAAAATTCGAGAGAATGGCTCAGTGTTAGCAAGTTGTCAACAAACATGGTTTTCTTGTAAGTAGTTACTGTTATGATAAGCGGCAAGGATGCAATCTAAATAACGATAGGCGGTTAAGCATTATCTTGGCATTCGATTAATTAAATGTATATATGATCAGTATTGTGCGTATGCTTATTAACATGGCACCGGCCCTCCCATCAACATGGGAACGGTGACTTTTGTGTTTACTAACGTCACAGGCTATTCTATGCAAATAAAAATCGCATTACAAGAAATGTCAGCCTGCCTCAAGTCGTTTGATATTTATTAAAGTTGCTCCTGTTATACTGCTGGACTGTGTTGTTGGACGGCGAGCTGAAAATAATGTAAAATAACATTCTGGCACTGTTAATAGGGAAAGCTAATCCACACACAAAATTCAGTCCATCACTACAGTAAATAGTGTGTATGTACTACGCTTGAGTTTAAAGCAAGCGAGCGCAAAACAAAACAAAAAAAAATCCATCCTCCTAATGTGCCCTATCCATCTAAGTCTACGAAGACTGAGCATGGGATAATCAGTCACGCAACCCGATCTTTTCAATACTTCAGTATTTGCCACATTATCCTGCCAATTAATACGAAGTATTCTTCTCAGACCGTATGTGTTATCGCTTTAGACTTCTACAGAGTTGCCAGAATGTGTTAGCGAGAAACCGGGACATTTCTCTTATGCGTAAACAGAATCAAACATGTTACAAATAATAATGCTGCCACTTTACACAGGAGTTTAAAGGCTCGAAGATCGACTTCATTGCACCAGGTTTTATCCCATATTGCCTCTTTCTGCACTAACATGAGCTCATATTTTAGCTTGAACCTAATTCTGCACGAGTCACAACAGGCGGAAACCGACTAGCCGCACTGATCACGAGATAATGAAAACGAAACAATTTTGTTTGTGCACGCAGTCATTTGAAGTTTCCAAATTAAACAGTTGTACTTAATAAAAATCGAGATGAATTTAGATTTAATTACATCTTTCATTTGAAAATAAAAGAAAACCAGGACAAATGAGCATCTCGGGATAATTTTTTTTTTCGGGACAGTTAATTATTACATTAAACACCGGGACTTTCCCTGAAAACGTTAGATTTATAACTGAAAATTGCACCACACATCAACAAATAGATTACCAGAAGTGATACATAGAAATTAAAGTTAATTCCTTTACAGGATGTCGCAATTAGCCCGGGCATTTTTGGGCTGTTTGTGATTTCTTAGCAAGTTTATGTTCAGTAGTTGCCATTGCCCATTGCTTTCTGACCGACAGGCACTTATACAGCTATATGAAAACCAAAGCAAGGCGGCCAGCTTCAGAATAGCCTGTGGATGTGTTTCGAATGTGGAATGTGGGATTGTAACTTGTTGTCTTAACCTCTTTGCTACAGCGTCGTAGAAGTACTGGAATAAAGTATATAGAAGTACTGGGATGAAATATATAGAAGCACTGGAATGAAGTATATAGAAGTATTGGAATGAAGTATATAGAATTACTGGAATTAAGTATTTACAAGTACTGGAATGGAGTGTACAGAAGTACTGGAATGAAGCATAAAGAAGTACTGGAATAAAGTATATAGAAGCACTTGAATGTAGTATGTAGAAGTACTTGAATAAAGTATACAAAAATACTGGAATGAAGAATATAGAAATACTGGAATGAAATATATAAAAGTGCTGGAATGAAATACGAGACATATATTCTAAGTCACGTGGACTTGTAGAGATCAACTAATGGAGACATTCTTTGTGGTAGTAGCAGAAGTAAGTCCGGAAACATTTTTAACACGTAACGAGTCGTACTGAGTACACGGTGCTTCTTATGGACCAATCGGTATTAGAGAAGTGATGTAGTCTCTATCATGTCGGCCGCCTTTACTGCCCTAATCATTTCCCGGTACCAATTTTTAAAAAAACCCGGAGCCCAAGTATTTGGTGTAGTTTTAATGACTGTGGAGTTTATGAAAATAGGCCTATTGCCGTTCCAAGTTTTGTATTCACCCTCTGTGGAGTACATGCAACATAAAGGGCAAATGCAAAACTTGGAACGGCAATATTTTCAAACACCCCACAATCGTTAAGCATACACTCTGTATTTATTTTTTAATCCCCTTCTATGTTACTGAGACTGCCACTCATAGTGGAGTTCGGTTAATCTTAGTTCTTTTCTTGCGCCATTTCAAATAGCACACTGAGTACTAAGAATTAATAAGTCTGAAGACAGCTATTCATTCGGAAGGGGGGGGGGGAGACACGATGTTACAAAAGTTTGTTGCCTGTCCTTTATACGACGTCGCAGTCAACCCCAGAATTTATTAGCTGTTTGGGATTTTCTAGGCAAAATTACGTTCGGTTATCTAACATCTGATGGCTGAGAAAATGTGGTTTCTTGGGAAAATGCAAAGATTGCCATGGACAGACAGAAAAACCAACAACCAGGTCCTACAAGAAACAAATGAAAATCGAACACTGATTAGAGAAATTAGACGTAGACAGTCAAAAATGATTTAGTCACATTATTAAAAGAGGTAGACCAAGAGAAATGATGCTGGATGGAGTGAGAAGGTGGCGTGGAGGAATAAGATCAGCGGAGATAATCCGGAAAATCAAAGACCGAGATCTGTGGAAAGTCATGAACGCCCACGCCAGCTGGCATGGCACTTGATGATCATAATGATGATGATGATGATGATGATATGAAAAGACATAAATTGGAGAACTTGATGACAACTGGCAAGATCGAGCGGAAGAGAGCAATGGGAGGGCAGAAAAATAAATGCCTGGATGACTTGGCCACGGGGTATGGTCGAGACAAGAACACTGAGCTGATCCACGACTCTAGTGATCGTGAAAAAATCTACCCAAAGTATTTCATGATCCTCGATGTGCTACGGAGTTCGTGCACTCAGGTTTGAGTTAGGATGAGAACGGAGCACTTATGGGTTACACCCGTGTGCCGTGATGTTGATCCATCGACTAAACTAAACTAAACATCTAGTGATCGAGTGAGATTGAGAATCATGATAGCCCACGTTTATCGACATGTCACATGGTGAATGAATGAATCTACGATTGCTTTCTGAACGGCCGAAGCTCGTTATGTAAGTTGAAGCTTCTTCGCATGAACTTTTATAGGATGATGCTATCAACCCCAGCATTTATTGGCTGTTTGTGACTAACTAAGCAACCTTTGCGTTCAGTAGTTTGCTATTGCTTTCTGACTTTCTGAACGGCCAATTCTCATACCTCATCTCATCTCATCTCATCATGTTCCTCGGAACGCAGAGGTGTTTTCAAGGCACCAGGGCCGGGTTATATACTGGCCAAGACCTAATGATGCGTCCTCGTTGAGCTTCCTGGGCAACAGGTCCCTTCGGGGTCCTGGCTAAAGTCAGTAGGATCGCCGATTCCTCCGAAGTCGGAGAGTGTCTGCCTTTACGGCGAGAAACCACCAGTCTGCACACCAATAAGCCAGACATGGGACAACGGATACTCACGCAAACCTCAGGTCCTGTATGACATCACACTAATGTCGGACAACAGGATGCCTTCATCCGACATACAGGACTTCGCGTTGGAGCTCAAGCCAACGAACAAAAGCAAGCATCATGTTCCTCTTGTACTTTGCGGTATCAAGGTGAAGTATAAACATCGTGAGAGTGCCCTATTATGGGCTTCATGTATCGATATTCCCATGGACTCTGCTATTCCCTCCGTCCAACGTTTACGTGGTCGGCCTCTTCCTCTGTTTCCATCTGGTCAGTACATCATTGCTTGTTGTGGTATACTGTGGAATGGTAACCTTCTTGCATGGCCAAACCATTTGACTTGCTGCTTTCTAATAAAATCTAGTGCTGCTTTAACCCCCACTTTAGTCCTGATTTCTTCATTTCTGATCTTATCTCTTCTTGATACGTTGAGTATTCTTCTCAGGAATCTCATTTCTGTTGTTGTGATTTTTCTTTTCTCTTTTTCTGTCATTGTACAGGTTTGGCATTGGTAGCATAGAGTTGGTAGGAAGATTGTGTTGTAAAGTGCTTTCTTAGTAGTTATTACTATTATAATTATTATTATTATTATTATTATTCTCATACCATCGGTGCCAAATCTTCGACTACGGTTATGTCCGGGAATTGTGACACTGTTATACTATTGTGGAAAATCAACACAAAATGATCTGCTCTCAAATCGCCTACAGCTGACTTTGAACCGCTAAGTCCGGATTGTGAAGCTCTATTCACTACCCCTATGCTAGAGACGCCGACAATACATCTGTATAGGGTATATTTGTAATGACTGTACAGTGTTTGAAAATATTGCCGGTCCAAGTTTTGTATTCACCCTCTGTAAAGTTCATGCAACATAATAGGTAAATACAAAACTTGGACCGGCAATATTTTCAAACACTGCGCGATCATTAAATATACACCTGTATAACTATAACTAATGGCTTTTTAAAAATTGTGTTAATGCAATGTAATGGAAAATTAAGACGATGATGGAGCACGTATGGGAATGTCCCCTGTGATGTGATGTCCGGCCTTGGCCCATCTCAGCCCAATGGAAAATTATAAATTCCAAAGATTTAAATATTGCCATTTTGCAACCATGTAATCTGAATAACGAAGACACAAACAATAAACAATTGGCAGTACTGTGCGAATATGTGTATATTTCAGCTTGAAGGATTTATCTAATTATTTTACTTCATATTGTGTGAATTCTGCAGTATGTACCAGACGAGATGCAGCGAAATATGCCAGGCAATAAATCATGCAATCTATTGTATGTGTCTTGGTTATTCAAATTCACAACGGGAAAACATTGTTTTATCCATGTAATCGCCATTCACCCTTGCCCCGCTTTTCTCCCCAAAGCTTGCCTCTCAAAGCACCTGCCCTACCAGCATCACCCTAGCGACGCCTCTGTTACTTACAAGACCAACCCAGTATGCTAATAAACGCATACATTATTGCACCTGTCAAGTGAAGGGCTATCATTGGGATTTGAAATATCAATCTCATTTTGCAGGATCGCGAGACACAAACACAATAACAGCATTTAATATTTATTGGCGCTCACGCATAAACCCAACCACTCAAACACGAATGCGCCCTGTATGCTCGCGCTTAAACCCTCTCGATTTTCAATAGCAGGCAGCAAATTAGTTTGGCATGTTGTCTAGGGAAAAGCTGGCAATGTCTGCAGTATAGCGAATTTTGCGTAATTGTTCGCAAGTGGCTAGCTTATAGACTATTATTACCACCACCACTACCACCGTCACTGTCACCACCACTAATAACACCACAACTACAACTACTACTAGCACCATCGCTGTCACCACCACAATTACTACTAGTATTACAACTTGCTGATGCTGCTGTCTTCACGGACAATGTTTCTGCTTCTCGTACTACTAATTAGTAATAAAGTACCACTCTACCTCTGCTGCTACTACTGCTCACGCTGCCACTACTATTGCAACTATTACTACCAAAACAACTATCACCACCACCACTACTACTACTACTACTACTACTACTACTACTACTATTCTAACACCACAACCATCACCACTACTACTACTGCTTCTACTACCATTACTACTACTACTACTACTACTACTACTACTACTACTACTACTACTACTACTACTACTACTACTACTACTACTACTACTACTACTACTACTACTACTACTACTACTACTACTACTACTACTACTACTACTACTACTACTACTACTACTACTACTACTACAACCACTACTTTCAGTATTGAGGCGTGGACATTCAGTGTTGAGGCTTGGACATTCAGTGTTGAGGCTCCAGTACACGGGGAAGGCAGCCCTTGATTTACAGTAGTAGAAATTCCACAGTTGTGCTTGCAAAAAAGGAGGCTTCTGATCATTAGAACAGTCTCTCTTCCTCGAATGTCTTGTCTCTTTCTCTGACACACATGAGGGTTGGCACCCGAGACATGACTCCCTGAAGCCTTTCTCCTGCCGTGCATCCGAAACCAATAACTATATGCGAGCTTTAAGACATGTGTTCACCGCTAACACTAACTGTAATCATCCCACAAATTCGCCGCTGTTGCTTACTCGACACCCACCTTGACTCAGGAAGACGAACGTATCTACCCGATTCCAAATGTTTCGCTTTCTTCTCCCGCCACCTTTTCACTTTGACAGGGAGAAAGCCAGCTTCTTTATTCTGCCATCTTGGCCCCTTTCGCCGCCTCCGAAGGTTATGCAATGCGGTCAACTCTAGTTGTTTTTCTTCCTACCATAGAGTCAGCCAATGGTTGTTGATTAAAACATGACGTTGCAGTCGTGTAAAGAACCGTTCTCCACGCCGTGAAGCGTATTGGGTATAAGGTTCTAGTCCTACATTTTGATAGTCCAGCGGACACCAAGTGGATGATGGGTGAATATCAAACCGGCAACCTTGCTTCCCAGAATATATCCTAGTAGCCATTTTAGGCTGGATCGATCTTGGGAGCTTGGGTCAATTTAAAAAATTCGAATTAACCTCGTTGCGGAAGGAACCACGAAAACCGGGCCAGCGACTTCCTTACTACCATCGTACAAAACTATCAGTTCTAGTATCAATCAATCAATCAATCAGGTGCCGTTTCCACAATGAAGGTTGGCTGCAATGAATCTCCAACACAGGTGACGACGAACCTAAGAAGCGTACAGCTGCCAGATGTCCACCAGCAAGAACATTCATCTTGAAGCCACCATCTCTCAACATAAACCACCCACATCGCTGTGAGCATGTTGGGTATTTCATAAGAAACAAAGACACTTATAGCCGTACATCTTCGTGTACCAACGTTCCAGCTTGATGACTATCATCGTATTGTTGCTAATCACGTGCCGTCTTGTCACGGAAATCCCGATCGATTCGGTCAAGCGGTAGAAGGTAGACAACTCTACTATTACCCGACCCGGTGCCTGGAAAAATCATCGCCCTTGGTTTGTTGTTTCTCGACGATTCGAGAAGCCTCGGCGTGGTGAACAGAATTCAGACAGGCTGACGGCAGTTAGTTGGGCCCATTAGACAAAGACGGTAGTTGCTTTCTGTCAGTGCTGGCGACCAGACGCTTTTTTGGCACAGTGTGTTTTCGTTATGGAGACCTGGGGCTACCAATGTCTCAAGGTTGTTGAAGAGACCCGACATCTAGTCCAGTTGAACTACAGCTGCTCCAATATGACACTTTGTTCGGCCATTTGAAAGTAGGTGTACCCCATTAGTTTATTTAACGCGGTGTCGGTACTCGGTGATCCAATAGCGCTAGGCGGTGTGTGCTAAAAGTGGATGGTGAAAGTGGGTCAAGTGTGAACAGTTAACTGGTGTGGGCCTGAAGTCAAACCTGTTGAAAGCGTTTATTTACAAGCAGTTTAATGCAGGGATATTTATTATGCTTGTGGCGCAGGGTTTATTAACAGCCACTGTAGGTTGGGTTAACTGAGTTCAGGGCAGCGAGAGCTTTTATTTGAGTCACACATGGCCCAGCTTCCTTAAATCGAACATAGTCGAGGCCGGCGTGGCGGAATGACGCAACGAGGGGGAACCGGAAGTGGTGTATGACGTCGCATATACTAGGGCATGTGCGGTCTTGATCGACGCAGCTCGTCGAAGCGAATGTCGTGCGAAGGTCGGCTGAAGTACCGCATGTCATTTCAATGTCGTGACTTGGGTCGAAGGTCGTTGTTGCATGTTGGGCGACCACTGGCTTTACTTCTTAGCTTTCCTCACATCTGTCTAATAGTTAGTGTCCCTCAATGGAATGCCAGCTTAATATATAGTGGATTACGGAGAGGTGGACAATATGTGAGAAGCGACCGAAGGGACAGAGCTGTTCGATAAGGACAGTGACCCCGTCCTAAATGCTCTGGCCCGTGACGAGGGATGAGAGAACGGGGTGTGGATCTCTGCTACATGGAGAATGATTGAGGCCATGTTTATATTATTTGATTGGGATATTTTGTACCTGCGGCAGGTACTATATCTGCTCTAGCTGGTAATAGGGCAGTGAACCAGGGAGATTAGGCGTGAACAAGAAGGGGGGGGGGTCCAGATGTACCATCCCCGGCCCTACTTCAGGGCCATTCTGCCTACCGATACTAATGATTCACTAACCCTATATGTCATGTAGAAGTCTTTCAGGGTAGGACGACACCTCAGTGACGAGTGACCGACGACCTTGGGCCCAGCTATACTCCAGTCCGGGAAGATGACGCAGGGCAACTCGCCGCCTGTCAGGTCCTAGACCCAGTTCCTCTCCGGCACCTGCGAGCAGCATATGAAGGAAATGGGACTCTCATGGCCACTATAGACATTGGGCATTTAGTTAACCATGTGGGCCACAGTTCAGATCATCACTGAAGAGAGGGTTCCGGAACTAGTCCAGTCAGACCGACTACCATCCATCCATCCTTGGGAAGACGAGGGCTTGATGGAAGTGGATACATTCGGTGAGACCTGTTTCCAAGACGACCTGTAGCGTTCTACTCGGAGCCTTTCCTGTGATGACAGATTCATCCTAAAGCTACTCCAGTGCCTGCTCGTCTCGACCGATCTACTCGCTATTAGGTCTAACTCATTATCATCCTCATCATCATCATACTCATTTGTATAATACACACTTCTGTTACCATATGTAGATGCCAGAGTTGAGTGTTGAGTCACGCATTCAGGACGAGGTGTGAGAGGGTTGTATCCCTTGGTTGAGTGAAAAGGGAGATAGGCATCCAAAGGCTGGTGGGGTAAAGTAGATAGAGGTCACCTAGTTCCCAGGCAGAACACATCCCGTTGTTAAGGTGTGGCATAAGTTCCCCTCATCCCAGGAAGTGTTGTTACACGCCTCCACAATGAAAGTTGGCTGCAATGGATCTCCAATACTGCCTGTCTCTCAGCCCTGACTGTACATTCTGTCAAGATTGCTGTTCGTCCATCTCTTAATGCTACCTTCTCACTGGTATCGTTGTCTATCTCTTGCTCGCTTGCCCTCCAGTATGGTTTTTATAAGAGTGGTATGTCTTTTAACGTGGCCGAAATATTTCACTTGTCTCTTTTTTATTTCTTTCATCAACTCTTTTCATTTTGATTTATTTTGGTTGTTTCGGGATTTGAAGTTTTAATGATTGAGCACGACCCGCAACTACCAACGCTGATCGTATTCCGGCACGAACCTAAGACCTTGTCCACGTCAGATTGCAAGCACTAGACTCGAGTTTCGCTCTCTTTTGAGCTCGTCAGTAGTGCATATCCTTGACTGGACCCGGGATCAAACTCTGGATCACTGACGTGTGAGGCTGGTGTGTAACCACTTGACCACGCGGCTCACGCTAGACGCGTTCAAATTATGACACTAGAATATCTCAACTCACCCTATCCTACGCTATAGCTCAACATTTGCCCAATCACCGCGACCGACATCTTTTTTTTTCATTCCCAGTGTTTCTAGAACCGTTATCATTTTTAAGATAGAATCAATCACGTAAAAAGGAAACCGATTATTCCGGGACCTTGTTGAAACCACCTCGCATTGTTGTGTTGCATGTTGTCAATTATGTCGTAATTTCGAGACAGTTTCCCTCCTGTTAGATAACATGGTTTCTTGTCATCTTTATTTTTGGATACGTTTGAGGAGAGGGTGGTTTGGAGTGGAACGGGCGCAGGGGGACTGGCTGGTTGATGAATTCCCTATAAAGGAAATTCCTTAACCATGTGGATAACTGTAAATACCCGATGGGTATTTGTAACATCAGATGGAAGGTGCACAACAGAGATTTAGAACAGAATAGAGCAAGCAAAATATGTAATTCAGAAAATGAAGAGTATCTTATGCAATAAGTCACTATCTTTGGATGTGAAAAATGAGAGTGCTGAGTATACAGCACAAGTTTTGCTGTATGGCAGTGAATCTTGGAATGTAAATGAACAAATTAGAAAGAGCTTGAAAGCAACAGAGGTGTGGTTACTGA
The DNA here is from genome assembly GCA_014155875.1 of Cepaea nemoralis. NCBI lineage: Eukaryota > Metazoa > Mollusca > Gastropoda > Stylommatophora > Helicidae > Cepaea > Cepaea nemoralis. Next base: position 277,668 of record JACEFZ010024665.1, on the reverse strand, counting down.
GACGATGTTGTGAATTCCTTGGACTGCCAGAGTAACAACGATTGCCTAAAAGAGACTAATGAAACTAGAACACTATATACAACAGTAAGAAAGAGACATCCAGCTTTCTTTGGTTATCTAATGAGAAGAGAGACATTGGAGAACATCGTGATATCTGGAAAGATCAATGGGAAGAAAGGCAGACTCGCAGAGGCAGACCAAGAGAAATTATGCTGGACGGTGGCAGGAGGAATATCATCAATAGAGTTGATCCAGAACACCAAAGACCGAGATCTGTGGAGAGACATGAACGCATACGACAGCTGACAGGGCACTTGATGATTATATAAACTAATATAATATAATATAATATAATATAATATAATATAATATAATATAATATAATATAATATAATAAATATATAATTTTCTTCGTGTGTTTTAGGCTTCCCTCTATCTCATTTGTCCGAGCCGATTCCAATGAAGGAACTTTCTAGTGAAACTATTATCAGGTTTCCTCAACGCGTGTTGTAAACGTTGGCAAAAGTAGATAGCTAACGAAAGAAACTATTTTGAAGAATATGTAGTGTAGATTCTATATTTTTACTAAATTTTCTAGAATAATTGATTTATTTGGTTGTTTCGGGATTTGAGATTTAAATATTGAGCACAACCCACTACTGGCAACGCTGATCGTATTCTGGTATGAACCTATGGCCAATCCACGTCAATGTGAGCCTTAGGTTCATACCAGAATACGATCAGTGTTGCCAGAAGTAGGTTGTGCTCAATATTTAAATTTTCTAGAATAAACAAATTCCTGGAACTTTTTGAAGCTACATTGTAAATAAACTAGCAAATCAGTGCTAAGTACAAGAATGAAGGAAAAACAAACAGCGTTGCAATGAAAACTAGTAGCTGTAAATTGTTTATTTCATGGGAGAACACCAATAATTTGAAGAGAGAAAACATCACTAAAAACATACTTGATTAAGTGGTAATATTGTATATAATTATCAACTGCTGCAAGCTACTTGAAAACAGCCATGCACACAATGTATCAAATATGAACTCAAATAAGGCCATAAACAATGAACAGCAATTATCAATTAGTGAGAAAAGAACTATGAAACATTAGGCAATGTGTTTATAAGATGAGAACAAAGAAACAAATCATGTAACTCACTTTGGTATGACACGATTTTGGTATCAACTATCAGAGCTTTTGAGCACACAAGCTGAAAAACATCTGATGGCGGTAAAATTTAGTTTCTGAGGAAAATGCAAAGAATACTATGGACAGACAGAGTAACCAATGATCAAGTCCTACTGATTAGAGAAATTTGACGTAGACAGTCAGTCTTTTGGATATATTATGAGAAGAAATAAACTGGTGAACTTGGTGACAACTGGCAAGATTGAGTGGAAGAGAACAAGGGGAAGACAGAGAAGTAAATATCTGGATGGCTTGGCCACATGGTATTGTCGAGACAAGAACACTGAGCCCATCCACGACTCAGGTTATCACGTGAGATGGTGAAACATGACCTCTTACGCTTATCAGTATGGCACATGATGATGATGATCAGAGCTTCCACTTCTGCTGCCCAGGCATCCCTACTGCAGCACAGGTTTTCAACCAACACAGGCCAACCCTCTCAACCCTTTGCTATACCCTGCAGCTTCCTTTAAATCCTCTTCAATTTATTCACCTGTTATCATCTTTAATTCTCTTCATATGTTTTAGGTATCCCTGTCTAGTTATACAATTCTCAGGTGTTCTCAGTGCATGTCCTACCACGGCGCCAGCATCTTTCCCTCACCTCTCCATTCAATTCGCTGGAGTCTTGTCTTAGAGTTAACTATTGATTACTGAAAGAGGCAATGACATAATTGACGTACTTCGTGGTCAGTGAACTCTTGCAGGGCCAAGCAAAGCATGCTGTGGGAGATAGCTTACATCTCAATCATAGCAAAATATGTTTTCTTATTTCTCACGTTTGGTCAGAAATAATGACAAAAGCTGACTTCTCAATGTCTTTTCCTGTGTATTTAGTCTGAAAGTCGCACAATCATGATTTTGTCATCGTGGTTATTTTCCCTCCTGGTTGTCTGCTCGTTAGGTTAAATTTGAAAAGTGATAGCTAAAATATAATTGGCTGAGCTATTAGACAGTAACCAACAATTGACTGACTCAAATGGGAGAGAACAATTAAAAGAAACATAATATAAATGTAGACACGTGTACATCACTTATTCTCTGGCCAGCTAAATCTCACTGGTTAAATATAAAAAGTGATAGTAAAAATCTGATTGGTTGAGCTGTTAGACAGTAACCACAAACTGGCTTGTTAAAAAACAAGATGACAATTAAAATAAACATAGTATCAATGTAGACATTTGTATCACTTATTTTCGGGGTCAGTTAAATATTACTGGTAAAATTTCAAAAGTGACAGGGAAAATGTGATTGCCTGAATCAGGAGATGGTTACCAAAGACCTGATTGTCATTTGAACCTGGTTCCAAAAGAAGACAACAATAAACAAAGAAACCATCAATATATATCTACAATAAACAAATGTTAGCAGGGAGAATTGGTGTGATGGTTATGATATTATGTGACAATGGCAGAAGTGCTGTCGGATGAGGGTTCAATGTTAGCTCTCAAAATTCGCAATGGGAGGGAAAGAACGGTCACTTGTTTCTCTGTGCATTCAAGTCTACGAATTATGATGGTCCTAATACTTTGTTTACTTACAACAGGTTCCTGAAAAAGGCTCTTTTTAACACAAGTAACAAAAACAAGAAATGTAATACCATTCTTAAATGTAAGCACACAGAGAACCATCACACACGCATGGCAGAATTGCAACATAAATAAAAATGCTGACATAAAGCATAAATATCTACCTATGGTGTGACAGAATACTTAATGTGAATATTTCATTGAACAAACCTACTGCATCTATTTCATGCTGGAAACATCACCGAATGCAAAATCTCAGAAATAATCTACTTCATATTGCATGAATATTGTGATTCTGGGGAGGCCGTTATCCAATTAAATATGAAAAATAAACTTCTATCTATTTGGAGCATTAAGATAGCTTTGAGCACAAATACAAACATTTCATATTCCAAAATTAAACAGCAACAGCACGATACAACCATTTGTCTTTAAAACAAAATATAAAAATATGAATATCATAAAAACAACAAGAAAGTATCACAATGGCATAAAATAAATGTTACTTTCTTTTGGTCACTACTGGTTGCCATGTTGTTTTTCTCTTACAGTGTACGAGGAGGCTTCAAATGAAAACCTTAAATGTTCTTTGTGAGTGTGTGTGAATATATTCTGAAATAGTTAAGAAGAAATGTATCCTTTTTCGATGTAGTCACCGCTGCATTCAATACAAGTCCTCCAGTGCCGATAAAGTCCTTGGATTCCTGCAGAAAAAAATTCTCTTGGTCGCGTGTGTAATCATTCATGCACCACCTGCTGTAGCTTTTCATCGGAACAAAAAGTTTACAAACTTCCTACTCCACTCATACACTTGCTGAACTGACAGGCATGCATCACCATATTGGACCTTCATTCACTGATGAATTTCTATAGGTTTCACTGTTTCACCCATCGGAGAGCAAGGCAGGCAGCATAACCACCTCACCACAGAGACTCCCAGTAGTTCACGGCATAAAAAGTTGAAGTGACTAACTCCCTTTCTTGGTTATGTTCTTTCAAGAAGCATCTCTAGCAGCCGTTTGATGAACCTGGGTTGACTCCAGAGTTGTAATTATTAGACAAACATCACATCCTGTCACAACTCAAGGGCTCAACGAAAGGCCACCATTTTGGCAAGCATGTTCATTCCTCTTCTTCTTTTTATTCTTCATTTTCTTGTCGATTTGCTTCTCCTTTTTCATCTTCAACCTTTCATCTCATATTGGAACACAGACCTTCAACAACCCCACACCAAGCCCTGCGTAGACTTCTTCATGACAGGCCAGACACCACAGCTACATTTTCTATGGGACAAGGGAGCCACTCACATGCCAACCCCCACAAGGTGACTCTTATGACATGCATGGCAAGTTGCAGTGTTGCCAAGCTATCCTATGCTCATTGTGCCCTGGTCACACACTGGTGCAAGTTCTTCTTCACAGGGAAGGCGCAGGCCATTTCATAGAAGTCTCTACATTTACATACCTCATCTAACATCATGTCGTCTTCAAAATAACACTGGTGGAAGTCATGGTTCTTGAAAGAAGAGGCAGAAGTAAAACCGTTCGAAGATGGACAAAGAACATTGCAGGCTGGTATACAAATATAGGGCTTGAACCATATACCCACTACACTTAATGGTAGGGGAAAAAAAGGGCCCTTCAACTTTTTATTTTTTTAAACTTACTACATGACAAAGGAGTTTTGAAAATGTTTCTCCAATGGTGTGATTTAAAACATTCCATTACTTATTGTGACTGTCAATGCCATTTTTAACAATAATATTTAACAGACTATGGTATTTTAACGATTCAAAAATTCAAAATATGAACATATAACAGCAAAGCCAGTAACTTCAAACGTCAGTGATGCATTAACCTAATTTTAACCTCCTCACAGCAACCACAATCACCAAAGCACCTTGAGATGGATAAGCAAGACAGAAACATCACTAACTTGTTTATTATATTCAATGCTGAGTGGTTGGAATCATCACATGAATCGACATCATTCTGTCTTCAATCCTAGGAACAATTTCCACCCTAGATGTTACTTCATGCCACAAGACCAAGCTATTTGGTCTGTCTAGCTCTTTCATTATCTCTCTTTCCCACCACTGACTTTCATCTTATCACGACATATTCCAGTTTCCTCTCTTCACATGTCATGTCAACAGAATATGACTGTCTTCTTTTGCTGTGAATAAACAGTTCAGTTTGTGTGTTGGTTTCTTTACAGAAATTACCATTACTTTTTTTCATCTACCCATAGTGTTCTCAGACGTGTTCTTTACATCCCATAACTGCAGCTTCTCATTCTTCATATTCTTCTCCTGCTTCTTCTTCTCCACCCTCTTCTTCCTTATCTCCTTACAACATTCATTTGACAATGTTTTTTTCCTATGTGAATTTAACATTTAACATGAACAATTGATGAACGAAAAATGAGTGATTGGAAGGGTCGAATGTAATATGGGCCTGCGTGCCCAATTTGTAACCCTTTGAAAACAAAGTTTGTTCGTTCGTTTTTTTCTTCTCCATTTTTTTCTTCCCCATCTTCTTATTTTATTTCTTCTCCATCTTCTTCTTCTGCTTCTTCTCCTTCGCCATCTTTTTTTCCTTGTTCTTTATTCACCAATCTAAAGATTGTCTATGAGTCAGGTCCACAATGTCAGGATTAGTTTTGTATAACTTTTAAGAACTCTTCATCTCACTGGTATTTACAAGTCTGGAATATGGCAATAACGAATATCACAATTCTGAAGCAAAAGCACAACCGACAAGTTGATTAACACATCAAGCAGATTAACAACATGGAAATATTCACAACACAAGATATACAATATTTACATGTATCAAACAGCCGGTTTGACATACTTATAACTCTCGACTCCCAAATTAAGGTGTGTGTGGTGTGTATGACTAGTGTGGTGTGATTATGCAGTGTATGTGGTTGTGTGGGTGTCTGAGGTGTGCTTTGGTGTGTATGTGGTGTGAATAATGTGAGTGCATACGGTTTGATGTGTAAAAACTAAACTCTTTCTGTTTCAGGCAAAATGTTATTTTAACATCTCACAAACACACACTATGACAGAAGGAACTGAAGAAGTAACTACCAAGTTTTGTGAAGAAACTGCGATGACAACTAAGACAAATATTGAACCAAACATGAGAACATGTTCAATAACAGTAACTCTTCTTCTAGGGGAAGCAACTCCTTTATTCTTGGGTGAATTATTTTTCTTTTCTTTTCTGAAGACTTACTCATGACTAACTGGATTTTGTGTTCTGCGGGATTAAAGGTTTTAAAAGGCAAGAGGCTTGACTTTATTGCACCAGGTTTTACCCCATATGGCTCAGTCTCTTTCCGAAGGGCGGGCTACTGAATGCGTCGCATAAAGCATAAACTCTGTTATCTCCAGCGAGTTTCAGAGAAAATAGAACTCGTCAACCGAACGACTTAGGTAAGAATCAAACTGACAACCTTTGGAGCATGAGGCATGTAGCTTAACATCATCACCATTGAGACTCCAGTTATTCGGGATGAAGTAGCTAACCCCACACCAACCTTCCTCAGATGCCTGGTTAGAGTTAATAGATCCAATCACACGTGGAGAAGAGACAGAGATTAATAATACTGAAACCACATGGAACTTCAGTGTTGCTCCGAAAATAAGACTGGGTCTTATATTAATTTTAGCTTTAAAAAATGCATTAGGGCTTATTTCTGGGGGATGTCTTATGTTTTATTTTCCCAGATACAAAAGTCTACATTTATTCATGTACAAAATTCTACATTTATTCAAATACAGTTGCTGTCATTTTAGGAGTAGGTCTTATATTAAAAGCATCCCGAAAAATTGTGCTAGGGCTTATTTTAAGGATAGGTCTTAATTTTGGGGAAACATGGAAGCTATAATAGCTAATAAATAGCCAAGGAAAGGAGGGCTTAGGATGATACAGTTGTGTCCCTGTGCTCCAATGGAAAAGAAGACTGTAATAGTAATAAATGAGTGGGACTGAAAGGGCAAGGAAAATGAAAAATGCCTTGGTTACACAAAATTTAGCTATCAACTTATGGTGAGTTGTCTGGTATAAAACAAGCACAAACATGCATATAAAAACATCAGAAAGCTAGCGTTTTTTCAGTGAAAAAATTACAGTTTAACCAAACAGATGCACTTACAATAAAAAAAAAAACAATAATTTGTATATGCCAAACAAATATTCATTAAATTTTAGCAGCAAGTTTGATAAACTTATAATGCTTGAGAGATAAACATTATAATGCTTGAGATGTAAATTTAAGGTGCTTAAGATATGAGTTTTTCAGTTAACTAAATTACAGTTACCAGGGAACCAGGAGGTGAAGAAATGACGCTGACATTGGATAGATCATAAACTGAGAAAACTTGAGAATAGTATAACTAGAAAAGCCTTAGCATGAAACCCACAGGGCAAAGGGCATAGAGGAATACTTAGAAGCTCATGGAGAAGAGAAGTAGAAACAGAAAAGAAAAATATGCGAAAGACATTTACAAAGATTCATGGGATAGCTAAAGATAGGAGGACTTGGGGTGAGTTGGTTGGGTGACCTACACCTCAATGGAGTATAGAGAACAAAAGAATAATGATACGAAGAATTTACTAAACACACAATCAATACAAATTGGATACTTAGAATACAAAACAAGCAATTTACATTTATCAAACAAATGTGTGTTCATTTTACCAGCCTGTTTGACCAACAGATGGGTGTGGTGTGGATGTGCAGCGTGTGTAGTTGTCTGGGATGTCTGCTGTGTGGTGTACATATGGTGTGAATAATGGTGTGCATATATGGTCTGGTATGTGTGTGTGTGTGCGCGTAAAAGCTAATTACTTGACCTCTGCTTACATAATGTGTTTGCATATAAACTAAATTATACAAAAGTAATGAATACAAGAGTGTGTGAGTGAACTAATTTAGGGATTTAACAAAATAGATACCCATCAAATATAAAAATAGTAATTTACACCTGTCCAACAAAAGTCTTACATTTGACCAGCCTCTTTGATAAACTTATAATGCTGGATTTCTGGTTATATAAAGTGCATAAAACTTAAATAAAAAAAATTATGAACACAAGGGTATTCAACTTTCATTCATGACTTGTTCTTGACAGATCTTTGTTCACGTAACAGTCTTTCTCCATAATTTCCTTGATTGGTATTATCTTTTATGCATCTGTAAAGGATGTAATCGTAATCCTGCATGCTGCATCCGAATCACAACTGCGGGCGAATTAGAAGCATACAAAAGTATGAGTGCCGGTCGTTCAAACAGCAATAGCAAACATACTGAACGTAAACTTGCCAAGAAATCACAAGCAGTTAAATAATGCTGAGGTTGACTGTGACGTCCTTTAAAGGATATGGAACTAACTTAACTTAAAGAAGGTATAGTCTACCACTGCTCTTCTTCTTAGTAGTGACCAAACAGGTCGATGACCTTATTCACTGTGTCTATAAAAAGATTCAGTGTCTACCATCGCAAATTTGAGACCACAACCAACAAATGTCGGCTCGTCTTAAGCTCAGTCCCCCAACTTCTCGGATGTTTTCACGTTTCCCAGACTAACCAGGTACTCCACTTGTCCAAGAGTTATATAAATTGCTTAAACCGTCATATAAAAAAACAAATAATGAACACAAGTGTATTACAGTGAACCAATTTAAAGTATGCATCTGTTAAACTAAGAACATACTGATGTATGGATTCCAACATGATTGGTAATCAATAGCAAGATGTGAAATGATGTTGAATTACTGCTGACTCTGCAAGTTTGTTCACTCATGGATGGAAGAACCGACAAATAATGGCTATGAGTTTTAAGTAAGGTCATGTGTAAACAAGTAATTTATCAATGATGTGGTCCAAGATGGTGAAACAAGATGGTGGCACAGGATGGTGGCAAATGAGATGATTTTAGATGAATCAAGGTTTCTGAAGTATTTTTGAAATACTTATCCTAACCATTCTGGCCACTCTCCCCCAATTTAATTGTATGTATATTGTTTTATGTCTCATATTAATATTAAGAAGTAGCTGTTCTATAAAATGAATTAAAACACCACAGGGACTTGTGCTTAGCAGTAGAAAATAAGGTGTAGCTGGGGCAATTTTCACAGTGAAAGTATAGCCCTGGGATAAACATATTATGAACAAGTAGTGCCAAGTGGCAGATTTAGAATAGCTTAAAATATATAATTTTGTCCCAAAGCAGTTTCTTGTTATTGATTTGTGATGTGATTGGGTCATCGCATTTTGTAGGTTTGAATGCATGAAGGAATATGTGGTCAGCCTTACGTTCGTTTAGTGAGAACGAACGCAGGTGTTGTTTATGGTGACATGCCCGTTATTCAGAGTAGTTTTTCCCGCTGACAACAAATTTAAGGTAAATGCATAACCGCAACTGGTATAACAAAAAGCTAAGCGCACAACAGATATTGACAAGTAATTTCATAACATATACTGGTGTAAGAAACAAGCCTACATGTGGACCTTCTAGGCCCTGTTAGTGATCTATGATTGCTGGTGACCAATCTTAACCAAAAGACAAAGAAACAACACTGCACTTTGGGTAAAAGACTCGCAGTTCTATGGCCTGAAAGAGATTTTGAAATGTACGCATACCAATTGTTTCCCCTGCACATCGTTGTGTACATAAACTGTGCAACCTGGCGCATTTCCTTTCCATCCATTACCACACTGAATGTCAAATGCAAGCGCTGTTTGTCTAGCTGTTACATCAATTATTGTGTCAACATTCAAGAGAGCCATCTATTCAAGGTCACCGAACCATTACTAACGTATCAAACAGGGCACTAACAGCTGTATCTAACTACAGTTAACACCACCTGCATAGAGACAAATGTTGACAGGACTTCAAACGCTGCTCAAAAATTTATGCCAGGTAATTTTTTAATGAATTTTCTGGGGAGGAAAGACTGTGAGAAAGGAAACTAGTCACAGCTTCTCATTAGAAAAATATGAAGGCTTAACACTTCACAGCATGATTACAGTAAGGGGACGGAACTAACGTATATTTGTTTAAAAGTTACTCAACACAGCAAATAGATTATGATGATGTCACCAACACTTCAACGGAATTCACAGAGTAATAGTTAGCTAGTTAGCTAGCTGGTTGGTTAGTTGGTTAGTTAGTTAGTTAGCTAGCTAGGATTTATTTTAAAGTGATCCCGCCTCCTAGGCTGACCCAATATAAAATAGGTACCAGGAAATGACCTCAAAGTCATGGCAGTTGGCGTGACATTGATCATATCAGCCATCAGGCCTGGGAAGATTAACCCGGTCAACAAATGCCTGAAAAGTCGGATATGTTGGCCGAAAGATGCAAATATTGCAGCTCTGCTGTAAATTGGCACAACGCAATTACGTCTAAGACAATATTCCGGACGAATGCACAACAATAGGCAGCAAACCGGTGTCCACAAATATAGCACCATTTATCCAGTTAGCATCATGGCAGGAAAATGGGTCCGTTACTTGTTCCCATAAAAGAAGCCAAGAATAGCAACACTATGGAGGTCAGCATGGCTGAATGGATAAACATCCGGTGTGCTGGTGCTGAGGTAGCGGGTTGAACCCCTACATCAGTCGGCTGGACTATAATGATGACTTCTCGTCCTTGACTTGGTAAGGAGGACGTAAATTATAAGTACCTCAGAAGCCGGAGTGGGTTCACCTGATGACAAGGGAAAGCTAATCCACGAGCAAACATCAGTCCAGTGCACGTCCCCTTAGTGGCAACAACTAGAAGTAGTGGCAGCATATGTGGACTATGCTTGAGTTCAATGTGAGCAGAATGAAAATAAAATAACACTACCAACATCATTTATTGTTGAGCAATACAAGACAGAAAGGGGGGGGGAGAGAAGAAGAGAAGTTAAGTACACATATAGTTTAGTTTAGCCAACAGATCAACATCACAGCACACGGGTATAACCCATAAGTGCTCTGTTCTACTCCTAATGCAAGCCTGAGTCTGGAGAGTCTCAGCTCAGTGCACTAACTCCGTAGCACCAGCGAGGATCCTGAAATACTTTGGGCAGATGTTTAACACAAAATTTTGCCCGGGCAGCGCCGTTAGGTTAATCTTCTCGATTCCCAACTGCCAAGGGAATTTTTACGTACGCAATAATACACACGGGCGTCCGATCTCACTACCCAGAGACCAGGGGAAATTTTTGTTATTAGAAGTCCACGTGAAAAAATCCTAGGCCCTCACCACATGTAAATGGCAGGTACTACTGAAGAGCTGTGATGTTTTAGGCGTTTTCACGTGCTAAATCAATGCATAATGCGGGGTGATTGGTTCACTTCTTCTCCTATCAGAAGTTATGATTGTTCAGAGATAATTGTATCAATTCACTTATTTAAGTATACTATCATTTATCCGTATATTACTATGTGGAAATTTCAGGTAAACCCAGTCTGATACAATGGCTACCAGAGACCTGAGACAGTAAAGGTGGGTGGCATCATATTGACTATATTACCTGTCGTATGTTGAGGCGAGTTGAGATGAGTTGAGTCAAGAACTAACTTCACAACACTCAAGAAATTCACATTTGTGCTCTGTTCTGATCTGCAACAGCCAGCGAGGAGTTCTAATACTAATGGTACCAGCAGCAGTCTAATTATTTGTCCGTTTGGTGTTTCCTCGGAGTTGTTAGTCTCAGCCAGATTCTGTGGTCACTCCTCGCAGCACCATTCACTTAAAGCACACCTCGTGTGCTGTTCAGTCACCGAAAATAAGGACCTTACATCACATTCCCAATACACCTTCATCTTCTGCCCTTTATCCTTTGTTGGAAGCACAGATCCTCCATCAACTCAAGCTAAGCCATCCAATCTTTTGCTATTTCCTGCCGCTCCCTCTATGTCCTACCCTTATTATAGATTTATCTCTAATTCCCCAAGCATGCATAGTTCTAACATTCCACGTGCCAAAACTGTACTACAAGAATCAAACCGGAGGTCATTGTAAACAATGAAATGTAATCTTAGACATTCAGCAGTGAGGGGGAAAAAAAAAACATGCTACATTATTGTAGGATAATCATATCTTGGAAAAACTTCTTTTAAAAAAAATATTAATAATGCAGAGTGGAAAGCTTATAATTCACAAAGCAGTTTATCAGCAGCATGTATACCCTTCTATTGGTCACTAAAACATTGATTACAACATCAGCAAATACTTGTACAATAATTGAGCTGTATATATGCATTTGAATGGGGAAGTGTGAGCACATGTGTTTAATTTCACAACACGCCACACAAGGAGATATGTGTGAATGTTATATTTCCCAAGATATATCAACAGTGGCTTGTAGGTTTGTCTTCATGGTTTGTGAACAAGCTACAAAGATAGAGGATGGAAATGACCAAATAGATGGTGAGGGAGAGAGAGGCAAAGATAGAGAGGGAAAGGGGTAAGGAGGAGACAGATCAACAGAGGGTCAGGAAGAGAGAGGCAAACAGACATGTATCAGTCAGAAAGTTAGAAAACAGTCAGAGACAGAGAGGCAAGCAAGACAAGACAGAGAGAGATCCACAGTCAGAGACAGAGAGGCAACAAGACAAGACACAGAGAGATCCACAGTCAGAGACAGAGAGGCAAGCAAGACAAGACAGAGAGAGAGATCCACAGTCAGAGACAGAGAGGCAACAAGACAAGACAGAGAGAGATCCACAGTCAGAGACAGAGAGGCAAGCAAGACAAGACAGAGAGAGATCCACAGTCAGAGACAGAGAGGCAACAAGACAAGACAGAGAGAGATCCAGTCAGAGACAGAGAGGCAAGCAAGACAAGACAGAGAGAGATCCACAGTCAGAGACAGAGAGGCAACAAGACAAGACAGAGAGAGATCCACAGTCAGAGACAGAGAGGCAACAAGACAAGACAGAGAGAGATCCACAGTCAGAGACAGAGAGGCAACAAGACAAGACACCGAGAGAGATCCACAGTCAGAGACAGAGAGGCAACAAGACAAGACAGAGAGAGATCCACAGGAACAGACAGAGAGGCAACAAGGCAAGACAGAGAGAGATCCACAGTCAGAGACAGAGAGGCAACAAGACAAGACAGAGAGAGATTCACAGAGACAGAGAGGCAACAAGACAAGACAGAGAGAGAGATCCACAGTCAGAGACAGAGAGGCAACAAGACAAGATACAGAGAGAGATCCACAGTCAGAGACAGAGAGGCAAGCAAGACAAGACAGAGAGAGATCCACAGTCAGAGACAGAGAGGCAACAAGACAAGACAGAGAGAGATCCACAGTCCAGAGACAGAGAGGCAACAAGACAGACAGAGAGAGATCCACAGTCAGAGACAGAGAGGCAACAAGACGGACAGAGAGAGATCCACAGTCAGAGACAGAGAGGCAACAAGACAAGACAGAGAGAGATCCACAGTCAGAGACAGAGAGGCAACAAGACAAGACAGAGAGAGATCCACAGTCAGAGACAGAGAGGCAACAAGACAAGACAGAGAGAGATCCACAGTCAGAGACAGAGAGGCAACAAGACAAGACAGAGAGAGATCCACAGTCAGAGACAGAGAGGCAACAAGACAAGACAGAGAGAGATCCACAGTCAGAGACAGAGAGGCAACAAGACAAGACAGAGAGAGATCCACAGTCAGAGACAGAGAGGCAACAAGACAAGACAGAGAGAGATCCACAGTCAGAGACAGAGAGGCAACAAGACAAGACAGAGAGAGATCCACAGTCAGAGACAGAGAGGCAACAAGACAAGACAGAGAGAGATCCACAGTCAGAGACAGAGAGGCAACAAGACAAGACAGAGAGAGATCCACAGTCAGAGACAGAGAGGCAACAAGACAAGACACACAGAGAGATCCACAGTCAGAGACAGAGAGGCAACAAGACAAGACAGAGAGAGATCCACGGGAACAGACAGAGAGGCAACAAGACAAGACAGAGAGAGATCCACAGGAACAGACAGAGAGGCAACAAGACAAGACAGAGAGATCCACAGTCAGAGACAGAGAGGCAACAAGACAAGACAAGACAGAGAGAGATCCACAGTCAGAGACAGAGAGGCAACAAGACAAGACACAGAGAGAGATCCACAGTCAGAGACAGAGAGGCAACAAGACAAGACAGAGAGAGATCCACAGTCAGAGACAGAGAGGCAACAAGACAAGACAGAGAGAGATCCACAGTCAGAGACAGAGAGGCAACAAGACAAGACACAGAGAGATCCACAGTCAGAGACAGAGAGGCAACAAGACAAGACACAGAGAGATCCACAGTCAGAGACAGAGAGGCAACAAGACAAGACACAGAGAGATCCACAGGAACAGACAGAGGCATACACACTATGTTTATCCATTTTTATTTAGCATAAGATTAACTGGTTCACTACCAAAGCAGAACATATCGCCAAATCTGACCTACCATTTGGACAGAAGGGCAAAACATCGCCATAATAGGATCATCCTATTATTTGTTTTGTTTCGTGTATCTTCCGCAATTTCAATGCTCAGTGAACGGACATTTGCATTATAATACTTGTTTATTTGATTATGTACCATGTTTGGTCCAATCCTACTTTTTGTTTGGCAGTGAATCAGTTAAGTGTGATTCCAGGAATGTCCGTGAAGCACTGACAATCTACCTGCAGGACTGCTGTCCTCTCTCACCTGCTAAATGTGGTTTGCCAGCTAAAAGCCAAACAGACTCCTGGCAAAGGCAACCAAGTAATATATCACTGGGCCGTTGGAAGGTGACTAATCAGAGATATCAGTTTCAGAGAGGGAAACAAAACAGATAAATACACATAGAACTGATTAAGACTGTTCTTTCTTTGACACCTGTGCACGTTAGGGTTTGTGTAGAAGAAATGATACCTTGGGGTCTTCAACATTTAACTGTTCATTCTATAGTCTTCTGCATGGTCCAGTCAGTAGGCAATACTGTTATGTGCAGCTTTGTTGCCAGGATGTGTCCTTTGACTTATTTAGGTCGGTGTGACTTCTCAGTGAAAGTCTCTGACAGTTGGGTGGCCTTGGGGATGTATTTAAGGTTCTGAACTCCACTTCCAATTGGACATGTGTCTGTGTAGGAGATGATGAATCAGGGTAGATTGTCTAGTAGTCTGCAATGGGCAGTTAGATGGTCTATAGTCTGCAATGGGCAGTTAGATGGTCTAGTAGTCTGCAATGGGCAGTTACATGGTCTAGTAATCTGCAATGGGCAGTTACATGGTCTAGTAGTCTGCAATGGGCAGTTAGATGGTGAAGTAGTCTGCAAAAGGCAGGTAGATGTTCTGGTAGTTTTCAGTGGGCAGTTATTAGATAAAAGGTGATGGTTTACTTTTGCCTTGGGTTTGATAGACCATTGCAGTGGCTCAGCATTACATACACTTAACTAAACAAAATATCTTAATTTGTTGAAGAAGTAAACGACTAATAAAAAATGATGAATATTTGTATTGCTCAGGCTCGCCACAGAAACATGAGGCTATGTGAATATGAAGTACAAAAACACCTTTAAAAAAACAATGCTGTTAATAACATGTTTCAGAATGAAGACAATAACTTGAGCACATGTGAGTAAAGGTAATAAAACAGATAATAAACATGGATCAGATTTTGCTCAAAGTAATTTTAATAACCAACGCCACAAGGCATAGACTAGAAAAAGAAGAACTTTACTAATCTAATGTTTTGTAATCATTAATATTATCATTATGGCATTCATTACAACCACGTCCGATGGTCGCAGGTGTTTTCAGGTTGAGACTTTGGGTCTTCTTTCTCCGCTCTCACTATACTGTATGAAGGCCGGGTATTATATATTACTTCTGCTGAATAAAACTTAAGCCTTACCCAATTTGAATTTGTATTTCTAGAGTTGAGGAGACCAGAATTCAAACAAGTCAGCCATTCCCTCTCATTAGAATACTCATAGTTTAAAAACCATACAACCGCTTTAAAACTACTTCTTTTTCTGCGATCAACATTTGCTGTGTCTATTTCACCATGAGCCACAGACAGGATGGTTTGCTTGAGGTGTGCTCCTACAAAACTACTTTCCATAATAGTGATTCCATGTTGATCTTGAGTCTGTTGCATAGCATCCACTGTAGTGTGTGGATGCTTTAAGATTCATGTTCACAAAATAAATGCTATGAAATAAAACTGTTGAATTGGCTTGATAAATGTAACATTTTTTAATCAACGAAAATGACTGAGAAAGCTGCAAACTGTACACAAATGAAATATAAAACAATGTTCATATTGTGAATTTGAACAATGAAGACGTGAACAACAATTTATTGCCTGGTATATTTTACTGAATCTCATTAGGTGCATAAACAAAACGAATAACACACAAATTGGACAACTGTTAAGATATGCTGTAGTAGTTGTGATCCATGTGGCTATGCCATTGTTGTATTAACAAAAAGGTATGTTAGTTTAAAATTATCATGGCTGACAGCATAAATTACCATGGGAATGTGTGTTTTGTATATTTCAGCTGGAAGGTTTCATTGTTTGCTTAATTATATATTGAGTGACTTCTGCAGTAGGCCCCTGTAAGAGATGCAGCAACATATGCCCGGCAATAAATTGAACAACCCACTAGTTTGTGTCTTCAGTATATAAATGAAATGTTTCATAATATAAACCTTCACTCAAACAAAATTACATGAAAAATAGATAAACAAACATCCAGAATGCATCTACATTACTATAATGATTTTGCCAGGTAGGTTTGCTCGATCTGCAAATAATACATGCCCCGTTTGGTTTGGCTGTTCTTTGCCCAAAAGACTCCTGCATGAGGAACATTTAAGCTTTTTAATCTCAAAATACACAACATTTCTGGCAACGCAGAAGTGTTTTTTTTTTTAAAATAAACAAGTGAAAAATGAAACTGATGATCCATCCTCAGGGTCAGACAAAACTGAAAATGATAAACAGAGATAACAAATACAATAAATGATGAGAGAGATTATTGTAAAACAACTTTTAAAATACATATGAATACATATTTTAGGCCTGGTTTCCGTCTTCTGAGCAAAAAATCTGGATGTGAGTCTTACAGTCTGCCTTATAATAACAATAAAAGATAAAATAACAATACAACTTGGCTGGTAAACAAAAAAAATATACATCATCCAACAACCATAATTATTGTTTTTATATTGATGAAAAAAAAAGTAAATATTTTGTAAAAAAGTAAGAAAAATATTTTTCATGCAATAAAAATACAAAGCAATAGTAGCATGCCATGACCAGTATTTGAAGGAAACAATGTACAATTAACACAAATGACAAGCTGGTTGTACTTTATATGTGATTTATGTAATATGTCGCCACATAAGCACTAACACACAAAAACAAGGACACAGTTGTAAAGAAAGCATCTACACATATTTCTATCTTTGGTGGAAATCTTTACATCAAGCTCTTCAACAATATATACCCACTAAAAACTAACCAATGAAGCACAAGACTATTTCTAAATCAAAACATTTGAAGAGCACAATTCTTTTCGACCAATTCTATTTGTAAAAGAATGTTTTCTTCTTTAAAATGGCATTTACCTATTAGTTATTCAATGGAGTGTGGACTTTTAAAAGTAGATAAAAATATGGTTACATTACAATATTAGAAATGTTTATTAGTTCTCTAGTTTTAACTCTGCTAATGGCCTTCTGGCAAGTTAAATGTTTATCTATTCAGTTGAGAACTTCATAAACAGTCTGATGTGGCCGAAAGGATAATATCACTCTAGTTCTTAAAAACTTTCATGTGCTGATGACCTCTCCACCAGCAAAAATACATATCAACGTTGCCTTCTCGTTCAGAAAGCAATGGCAAACTACAAAATGTAAAATTGCCTAGAACAGTGGTTCTCAACCGGTGTGTGTGTGTGTGTGTGTGTGTGTGTGTGTGGGGGGGGGGGGGGGGGGGGGGGTGGGTTTCTAGGGGGGAATTTATTCCCCCCCCCCCCCCCCCCCCCCCCCCCCCCCCCCCCCCCCCCCCCCCCCCCCCCCCCCTTATAAGATTATTTCAAGATCGCATTAATACAAGAACCGATTACTTGACATTGTGTTTCCCTCCATACTTTACAGTTCTGTACTTCTCGCCCTTCTGAAATTCGTCTTATAACATAAGACCCGCAAATCACATTTTATGTAGACGTCCAGATTGTATGTTGTGTATGTTATTAAATTTAGCTTCCATTTTTACGTATACTGTGAAGAGGGGTGGGGGTATTCATAGGCAGGAAATACGAAAGGGGGGTAATGACATTCTGAACATATGGTGAAGGGGTGCTGGGGCCAAAAAAGATTGAGAACCACTGGCCTAGAATATCACCCTGGAGTTGTGGGTTGATGCAACGTCCTACAAAGGACATAAAATGTTTTAAACAATCTTTCTTTTACATTTACTAAGAATGTTGAGTATTGCTTTGTTACATTTTCCAAAAGGTTTGGACTTGGCTGTTATAGTTGTCTTAGAATTCCACTAATGGCTTGGATTTACATTAGATGAAACAAACAATGACAACTTACATTTGATGACAAAATCAATGACACAAAACTAACCTGATTTGTTTAACAAAACAATCAATGATACAGAACTAGTATTTTATTTTTAAAAAGCAATCAGTGACACAGATATACAGTGTATTTGATTTTTAAGAAACAAACAATGACACGGAACTTGATTAAACAATCAGTGACATGAA
Organism: Cepaea nemoralis; assembly: GCA_014155875.1. Taxonomy (NCBI): domain Eukaryota; kingdom Metazoa; phylum Mollusca; class Gastropoda; order Stylommatophora; family Helicidae; genus Cepaea; species Cepaea nemoralis. The sequence goes on along the minus strand of JACEFZ010024665.1, from coordinate 259,165 downwards.
CTTGTCTCTCTCTGAAGAACCAATCAGTGATGAGGACCTAAATTGTAAGTGTCTGATGAACCAATCAATGACTTGGGCATAAATTTAATTCTTTGATGAACCAATCAATGATTTGGACACAAATTGTAATTCTTTGATGAACCAATCAATGCTTTGGGTTTAAATTGCAATTCTTTCATAAAACAATAATCCATCTATTCCGACGTAGGTCGTAAACAGATGGTGCCCTTAATGTCTTAACCGGTTCCACACTATTCCAAGATATGGCTAAAGCTGATTATCTGCCTACTGCTGTTTCTTCTTTGGCTCTCAAGTTTAGCTACCCATCTATTCCGACATAGGTCGTGTATACAAAGGTCCACTTAAGTCTTAACTGCTTCCGCACAATCTGTCATGTAGGATTTCTCCTGCTGGTCACATTTCTGTTCCGCCTAACAATATGTGGGCAGGTAGTGCGGTAGATGGTCAGCGCAAGTGTCAATCAAGACAGTGGTCAAGGTCCAATGTCCAGCAGAGGCAGGAATACTTTTCTGACCAGTCCGGCTATGGGGCTGATCCAGCCTCCTAAAACAAGTGCCAATTTTCAGAATTTCTGGGAACTGGTTGAGAAGGAAAGGCCACAAGGAAAGCAACTGGCCACTCCGCCTCATATGCCATGGCCTACAATATATGAAGGCCTAACAATTCACACCCCAAACACAGTATCTGCCATGGCACTATTTTTACCTTAATTTTCTTATAACAGCAGGGCAAGCTCTGGTGATTGCATGAGTGCTCCATACTACAGCAGCTCTTAGATTCACTCAGCCCAGGTGTACTCCCGAGTCCACAGTGTCCTGTTTTGAGCCTGCAGAACTTGGTCTAACTTTTGCCCAGCTAAATGCCATCGTGCAACTTTTATCACATCATCTTCATTGTTCATGCAGGCAAGTCTAACATAGTGATAATATTTAGCCAATAAATGTAAAAAATACTTTATTTTGCAGTGAAATGTCGGTACCATACTATTACGATAAAAGTTTTAACAAACTGTTCTTGCAAATGTTAACCAAAAAAAAGCATTTTTTTTAACACCTAGTGCCCAATGAGGTAGAAAAGTAAAGTTAAAAAAAAGAATCAGAGTATAAAATACTGCATTAACACCTTCAGCCTCAGCCAGTTATTACACTAGCCCATACTATCCCAGTTATTACTTTACTGAATCTTTCTTCAGGACATTTGTGACGACGTGGATGAAAAGAGGTTACTTATATCTTTACCAACAAAGACTTGAAGATAAAAGATCACATTACATGAGGGTAAAAAAGACCACATCAACAAGCCAATGATTAAAGCAATGCATAAGGAGGTTAATGGTGCAATATGGTAGCGAAGAACACACAATATGATGACAAAGTAAACATACTAGGATGACAAAGTACAATTTGATGACAAAGTACACACAATATGCTGACCAAGTAGACATTTTATTATGACAAAGTAGACATTTTATGATGACAAAGGACGAACAATATGATGACAAAGGACGAACAATATGATGACAAAGTACACATTTTATTATGACAAAGTACACATTTTATGATGACAAAGTACACACAATATGATGACAAAATACAGAATAGCTATATAATAAAAAAAAACTACTTAGAATACACTTATGCCTCAATGAAGATACCTAGATATGATTGCATATGTATGAAGAACAATGATACTAGCTAAAACCTGGAACAAAATATACAACACAAAACAAATACAAATGTAAGGAATATTATAACATGATGAACAAGAGAAAATGGCAGTCAAACAAATGCGCAGATAGACAAAAATGTAAACTGGGTGGATAATTAAGTGATTAGTAATTAGACTCAGCAAGGCAGTCACTGGTGCACATCCTTGTACATCCTTATGCCTGTTGTGTTCCAGCAATTTTGCCAAGAAGCTGTGGAGATAGGAGAGATGAATGAAAACAAACACTTGCGGCAATGATAAGTACAGCAACAAACATCATCATTTAATTGTACAACTGTATCAACTCGGGAGCTGTGGTGGTTCAGTGGCTTGCAGGCATGCCTGACAGCTTGCTAGTCATGTGTTTGACTTCCCATCAAAGCAGGGGATTTTTCCCCACTGAGCTAGGCTTCCAGATTGACCTAGCCTTGAATGAGTACCAGGACATTTTCAGGGAGGTCATGGCGGTTGGTATGATGATGTTAACCATATCATCCATTGAGTGCTGACGGGTCTACAGATCTAAGGCTAGTATCATATATCTAATATGTTAGTTAGTTAGTCGCAGTTTCAACTTCACTGCAACGGGTCGTCCCCATTATGCTCCGTTCCTGTGCCAGTGAATATCACACAAAATGCTCCTCACTGCCAATGTGAAAAGTGCAATAGACAGTCTCGACAAGCCAACAGTCCGCACATGTACACTGTGCATAATGCTGCCGTCGGAATGCCAAAACAAAAGTCCTCCACAGAAAATACAGTTCATTGTCGATTAAAGCGGCAGTCACTAGAAAACCAGCAGCCACACATTACTGCATTAAAAGTAGAGAAGATCGACTTCATATCCTCGGGATTTATCCCACATAGCTCAGTGCCTTTCGGCAGGGTGGCCCGCTGAAAGCATCGCACAAAGCACGAACACAGTAGCTCCTGGGACTCCCCCAGGAGTCTCAGAAAAAAATGCACTCATGAGCCGAAAAGGCAATCCAGTCAATTCTAAGTGACAGGCCGACCGCCATCGATCCCAACATGCAGTTCACGCTACAACAACCACGGACAGATGTAAAACCATTCCAAACGAAATTCACAGCTCACAGTGTCGCGCCACGCACTCAACTCAGTAGCAGGGTGACAATATATCCAACATGCCTCATGGCATGAAAAAGGGTCCTTTAATACTTTGTAAAGGCTGTATCCATTTACATCATTGATATCCCAGACATACCAGGATAGAAACCTGTCTTCTACCACGTCTAGGTTTGGTGCTCTGTTGGTAATCATACTTCAGGTCATCAGAACAACGTATACAGGAAGTCAACATGCTCGATATGGATAATGGCGCTTGCTCTTAAAACTTACAGTGTGCCGATGCCGAGGTAGCATGTTCATGTCCTTGATGGAGGGACGTAAATTACAAGTACCTCAGAAGCTGGAATGGGTTTGCGTGATGGCGAGTGGCACCGGTAATAAGGAAAGCTAATCTACATGCACAAATCAGTTGCGTGCATTAGAAGTAGTAACACATGTACGGACTACATTTGAGTACAAAGCGAGCGAATGCAACAAAATCACACCCAAAAAAAAAACACGTGTGTCTCTCTTCTTGTCTTTAATCTCCCAGTAGCATTTATAACCTCCCAACATTTGCACAACTAGTCTTTTCCTATTCTATATTTTCTAATTCCTTACATGCCATCCCGACATTCTTTGTTATCATCATCATGTTCCATGCCGATAAGCATGGCTGATTCGCCAGACTTGGATCAACTCTGTTCTTGCCTCGATTACACCACGTGGCCAAGCCATCCAGATATTTACCTCTCTGTCTTCCCCTTTCACTTTCCCCATCAATCTTGCCAGTTGGCAATAAGTCTTCTAGTTTATTTCTCCACATGTGCCCCAAAAAAAACGTTTTGACTACGTCTAATTAATTTTTGTAACTATTAGTAATTGTTTCTGTCATTCTAAATGTTTATGATCATGTACGTGAGTGTAAAAGTGGGCACACTCCCGAGGTTGATAGCAAAATGCGATAATAATCATTAGCATGGTTGGACACGTGTTTGTCACGTGGGCTCATCACCTGCTAGAGTGAGGGAAAGATTGGCCACCTATTTCTCTGTACATTCAGGCCTACACAATCAAAGACTTTTGCCGGGAAACTGCTTCAAGGCAATAACAAATATGTCAGTGTAATAATAATATTCCTCTTCCTTCTATCCGTCATCACTTTCAGCTTCCCAAACTTATAAGGCTTTCTGCAGCAAGCACAAACTGTTTCCATTTCTTTCTATACCCAAGAATGTCATTCCTTTCCATGATATTCAGTTCTGCACTGTCTCATCAAGATATTCAGTTCCACACAGTCACACCATGTCATTCAGTTCCACAGTCACACCATGATATTAAGTTCCTCACTGTCTCACCAGAACATTCAGTTGCACACTGTCTCACCAGAACATTCAGTTGCACACTGCCTCACCATGACTTGCAATTCCACACTCCACACCGTAACATTCAGTTTCATATTGTCTCACCATAACATTCAGTTCCACAATGTCTCACCATGACATTCAGTTCCACAGTGTCTCACCATGACATTCAGTTACAGTCTCACCATGACATTCAGTTCCACACTCTCTCAGTTCATGGCATCCAACCATGATGGCTTGGAGATAAATGATGCTGCAGAGAGTGACCGGAGGATCTGGCCGACACTAAAAACTCTGAGCAAAGGCCAGAAGGACAGATAATCAGACTCCTTCTGGTAGTATTGGGACTCTTCACTGGCTGTTGCAGATGAGGACAGAGCATGTATAGCAATGTCCCGAGTGATGTGATGTGGGTTCTTGACTCTACTCAAGTCTTCCTGAGGATTCACAACCAACCAAATCACAAACTTATTTTGTGAGTGCTAGAAGACAGATCCCTACCCAGTATGGTTACCTGAAATGAATCATTAATGTCTTACAAGAAATAAAAAGACAACATATTAAAAATAGGAAGATGAAAACAAGAGAGCACCAACCTTGGACAAGTCTACCCCAGTTAGAGCTTGCACAGAAGGAGGCAGCTGACTAACCAATCGGTTCACTTCTCCTGTCACGCGGTCGTCGCCAACCAGCACAATTTCATCTGTCTTGGACAAAGGTGCTGACACTTCAGCAGCAATCTGTAGAATGAAAAATGTATAATTAATTAATTCATTCATTGTGTTAACATGTTCACGATGATGCAGCGCACAAGCCTGGTGGGTCAGTTCTGTGCTTTAAGACAGGATTTCTATATCACCACATAGCTTCAGGTTCAACAGAAACTCATGCAATAGGTATTAGAATATTTTCTGGGAGGTCAGATGGCTGCATGATACTGGTAAGGTCACCCATCCAGTGCTGTTCAGCCAAGCATATATATTTGAACAACCGCACAATACTAGTTTTTCTCTTCTTACAATCTGGCCCCGAAAAATGTTGGCTGTCTTTCTGATGTTTGGCCAGGCATATATATTTGAACAGTCACACATGTACTGGTTTTTCTCTTCTTACAATCTGGCCCCAAAATTATGTTGGCTGCCTCTTTCTGATGTTTGTTCACTTATATTATTCTGCCCAGCACTGTGATGAAGGTATTACAAATGCAATTAGCAATCCCACATACCAAAACACTGCTGTGGGAAATTTGGAAGCAAACCCCCCTGCGCTGGTTTTCATACAATGATATAGAGCCAGTCATTTAGAAAATAATGATGACACCATAGCACCTGGAACATTCCTATATAAAACACAACACAACTCAACACTTATCTTACCCGGGCCCTAAAGGGGAATTACAAAATAATAACAATGTAAACCTGTACAGGATGTAAAAGGCAACTAAAGAGGATTGGTCTCAGATTTGGTTTCCTCAGTGAAAAAAAATCCAGAAAAATATCTAACCGATTGTGAACTGGACTAGAGTGCTTGGCATTCTTCAGTACACTCCAGAAAAATATCTAACCAATTATGAACTGTACTAGAGTGCATTGCATATACGTGACTGAGGGCCTATACTCCATACAGTATAAGAAGAAGAATACTGGGAACAAAAGTGCTTTATGGTGTACTGGGCACATGTTGCCAGACCCATATTTGTACAGACCAAATGGCACTGAGTTTGTAGGATCACGCCGACAGCCTTTATTTTCTAAACATTTCTTGGTACCTATTTTATGCTGGGAGCCAAGGTAAATATTTTAAAATCCGCCCTGATACAGATTCGAACCCATGATCACTGGGTCAGCAGGCTCATGTCTAACCACTACACTACAGCACCTCCCATTAAAGGGTATAGCACTCGTATAAACACAAAATTGGAGAGAAAAGTCGAAGGCAGGTATGCAAGAGCCATGTGGAAAAAATAACATCAAGAGACAAACAAACAATAGTCTGTCAAAGTATACATCCAGGGCAAAAGATAGCATCCCGGGCAACACACTGAGTATTGCTAACCTTCATAGTGGAGATGGCATCTGAGTGAAATTAAACCTGAGCCTCAAGCTCAAGACTACCCTCACCTTTGGTAACGTTTCCATAACCAGATTCAACATTGCAGCTTCTCCATACTGCTTGTAGGCTGCTGCCTTCAGCCTCATCCGTTCAGCCTCAGCCTTGCCCACAGCCTCAATGGCTGCAGCCTCAGCTGCGCCGATAAGCCTGATCTTCTCGGCATCCGCGCGGGCTGCTTCCACAGTCTGGGTCCTGAAAATGTAAGAATCACAGACTGTCTGATCACATGAACTGCTGTGAATGTGTTGAATGGAGGAATAAAGTGCATGACTAAGGACAATAATACAAAGAGTAAAGCAACAAGAATGGAAAGTGGATTTGGTCAACTTTACAAAAACACAATCACAAGAGATATAATGGAGACGCTAGAAAGCCATGGCAGCACACAAAAAACAAAAAGACACATACAACTACATTAGAAAATGGAAAGGTCACTTTGCAGAGGTCCTGCAGATGTCTGGATCATAAGGCACTAAATTCAAACTGTATGCCAAGGGTTTCATAGATCAGTTGACAGAAAGTGACGTAGTGGGTATGACAGGGCCGAGAAGGGGTAAGTGGGTTAGAAAACAAATGGTTAAATGAAACATCCAAAATATCTGACAGCAAACGAGACAGAAGGCTGGGGACATACTGGACATACACAAAAAAACATGGCATAAACTATAAGAAGACGTATATCTTGCCATTTAACTGAAGAACCACAATTAGGAAACCACATTAAGTGTTCTATATGCCAAGTAAACTACACACAACATGAACAATTTTCACATTCAGTTACTTCTGCTAGCTCCAAGACCGAACCAGCCTAAAATGGGTAGAAGGCAACGCCCTGGAAAGTAAAAGTGGCGAGCAAGATATTGACCACATCACCCATCCAGTGTCGACTGTCTTATCGCAATATAGGGCTGGCACACATACATCAAACACACCTACAAGAAGTGAACTTTTTACTTTTACTTGTAAATAAACCTGGCCATTTAAGGACTGACCTTTGACCCTCTGCCAATTGTGTCATTTTGTAGGCTTGAGCTTCTGCTGGGCGCTTGACCATGGCAGTCAACTCCTTTTCCTTTCTTAGAATCTCCTTCTCCTCAACATCAATTTGCTTCCTCCTTTCCACCACCTCAATTTCCATCTCCTCACTACGGATTTTCTGTTTCTCTTTTGCTGCCTGTAGCTCGTATGCAAGTTCAGCTTCAGCTCTCTGAGAAATATAATATGTACAAGTTCACTTTCACATCTCTGAGATATATAATATATACAAGTTCCCTTTCACCTCTCTGAGATATATAATATATACAAGTTCCCTCTCACATCTCTCAGATATATAATATATACAAGTTCACTTTCGCCCCTCTGAGATATATAATATATACAAGTTTACTTTCGCCCCTCTGAGATATATAATATATACAAGTTTACTTTCACATCTCTGAGGTATATAATATATACAAGTTCACTTTCACCTCTCTGAGATATATAATATATACAAGTTCACTTTCGCCCCTCTGAGATATATAATATATACAAGTTCACTTTTGCCCCTCTGAGATATATAATATATACAAGTTCACTTTCGCCCCTCTGAGATATATAATATATACAAGTTCACTTTCGCCCCTCTGAGATATATAATATATACAAGTTCACTTTCACCTCTCTGAGATATATAATATATACAAGTTCACTCTCACCTCTCTGAGATATATAATATATACAAGTTCACTTTCGCCCCTCTGAGATATATAATATATACAAGTTTACTTTCACCCCTCTGAGATATATAATATATACAAGTTTACTTTCACCTCTCTGAGATATATAATATATACAAGTTCACTCTCACCTCTCTGAGATATACCTTTCACCTCTCTGAGATATATAATATATACAAGTTTACTTTCGCCCCTCTGAGATATATAATATATACAAGTTCACTTTCGCCTCTCTGAGATATATAATATATACAAGTTCACATTCAGCTCTCTAACGATATACAATATATTTGCAAGTCACTTACTCTGGCATTCACTTCCATATCAAAAGTGGCCTTGCGCATCTGATATTCCCTGGCAGAATCAGCAATGATGGCGTCTGCCCTGTACTTGGCATCCATCCTCAGCTTTTCACACTCTGCCTCCTGAAGTATTATCATAAAGACACAATTAAAGCCATGTGAGGTACTGCTGTAGGGTTGTGAAGTGTAAGCACTTCTCACATACTAGGTCACAGCATAATATGGTAGAGTTACAAGCTCCTTCTCTAATCACCTTTCCATCACAGAAAATCTGAAGAGGATCAGGTACCAATTTTGATAACATCAACTGACCCCAAGGCTATATTCATTATTATCAGGTGGCAAGACATCTGCAGAACATCGCTCTCCCCACATCCCACTGAAAAGACTACTCATCCTTAACCAGTTCCCCTGCCTTTCAAGCCCAGGATGTCTTTAATGACTTGTATCAACTGCCTTGTTGGTCAGGCTCTGCCTTGTTGGCCAGGCTCTGTCTTGTTGGTTAAGCTGTCTTGTTGGTCAGGCTCTGCCTTGTTGGTCAGGCTCTGCCTTGTTGGTCAGGCTCTGTCATGTTGGTTAGGCTCTGCCTTGTTGGTCAGGCTCTGCCTTATGCACTTTCAAGCCCAGAGTGCCTTTAATGTTCTGTGTCTACTGATGCATTGGCCAGGTTCTGCCTGGTCTTCCATGAACCATGCCTTCCACTGTTATATCTAAACCACCAGTGTGCTGTTTGGCGTGGCCAAAGTATTTTAGTTTATGAGCCACTTTTCTTCAATATTCGAATCTTCTACAAAGTCAGTACTTGCTTCTTCTTGATACGTAGTATTCTAAGAATATTTCTGAATTTCTGAGTTCAAGATGTCCTCCTTCGGTGTCTGTGGAATGGTTCATGATTCACAAGTGTTTACTGTTACAGGAAAGATGCATGTTCTCAACTGTTCCCATGTATTTGTTTGCTGGTGTTAGGTTATAGGTTCTTCTTGCCGTGTAACCTCTGTACAGCTGTGGCTAATCTCTTTCTGGCTATCTTTGAACAATTTTCATTGTTGTTAATATGAAGTCAAGGTTTTCACAGATTGTAATTTTCTCAACTTCTTCACTGGTGGTTCTAAATTTAATGCACATGCGTTTTTTTCTGAGGAAATTATCTTTGTTTTTCATTTTTATTTCCCTCACGATAAAGATTTTCATCTTCGTTGTGTCCTTTAAAAGGTACTTGCATATCATTTACAGGTCCTCGCAGTCAACCCCAGCATTTTTTGGCTGTTTGTGATTTCTTGGCAAGTTTACACTCAGTAGTTTGCCATTCCTTTCTGAATGACCGGGACTCATACCACTGTATGAAAACTAACACAAGGCGGTCTGGTTCCAGATCGTCCACAGCTGTGTTTTAAACATGGCATGCAGGATTACGATTGCGTCCGTAACCCCTTCGCCACTGAGTCCTTTAACGAACAGTATTAACCGTTTTAATCCCTTCACACTGTTTGTATGATTTACATATCTGAGTTCTGGAATCATATTTCCACCAATTGAGTGGATGGAAATTGTCACAGGTTTAATCAATTTTGACATTTCTCCTGACATTTTCTGTGTAGATGTTGAACAGATATTGGGATAGAGTGCAACCCTATCTGACTCCCCTTTGAACCTGAAACCAATTTTACATTTCACTTGATACTCTTTATGGCTGTTTTGTATTCGTGATACAATGTTTCAATTACAAAGATCTATTGAACTGAGAGCCCCTTGTCTCTCATGACGGCCAAAGCTCAGGGCCCTGAGAAGTAGCAAGGCAGTCACATAATCAGTTTGCCACTGGTACCACCGGTATTGGGACTCTTCACTGGTTGTTGAAGATGAGAACATAGCAATTATGGGAATGTCCCATGTGCTGTGACGTCAGTTCTTGACTTAGCTCAACTCCTACAATGTTCAACAATTTCTGATGCTGAACACTTTCAAAGGCCTTACTGTCTATGAAACAAGTATGAAGATTAACACTGTACTCTCTGCATTTATCAAAGATGGTTGTCACAGTGCACATGATCATCATGCACATGATCATCATCCTGTCTAACACCTGCATGTCATCATGTAGCAGGTCCTCAATCCTACACCAGTTCTCTTGCCTCAGCATTTTAAAGTCCTGGGTCTCTGTATAAGTCCAGTGTCCGCTGTCATGTTATTCATCCCCTGCCACTTTTTCCAGGAACCATGCTTTCAGTTACTTTTTTTTCTAATAAACATGCATCGAGTTGCTTTCTAAAGAATGAATTTAGCTAAATATAGCAAAATCTTATGTACTATCACTTGGACAAATAATTTAAAGAATTATTCATAATCTTTTCTCTTCTATACTGGCACCTTTGGTTATTTTTGGCATGATCTCTCTATTTCTCTCTCTCACAGACACACACTCTCTCTCTCTCTCGATCTGTCAAACCAAAGCCAGTATGAAGCTCCAATGGGAGGAATCATACCACAGAGTTTAGACTTCTTTGCATATCCCTTACAGGACGTTGCAGTCAACACCAGCATTTTTCATCTGCTGTTGATGTAATGGGCAAGTTTTATGTTCAGTAGTTTGGCATTCCTTTCTGAACGACCGGCTCCCATACCAACACGTTATAACACAACGCGACATGGTCTGTTGCACAAATCGGTCGTAGCTGAGTTTCGAACGCCTGGTAAGCAGCTCACGAACCACGTTCACAAGCCTCTGGCCACGGAGACCGGCTTTAGACTTCTAGAGCAGTTTAAAGAACGGTTTAATGGCAAGCAGATCAATCTCATAGCATGAGGTTTTATCCCATAATGCTCGTCTCTTTCTGCAGGAGCAGTCTGCCAAAAAGCATCCCAGTGCATAAACTCTGTAGCTCCAGCCACAGGGTCTCCAAAAAACATCTGCACTAGTGAACTGAATGACTGGAGTCCAAAATACGAACCCACATATTTCAGAGCGAGGGGACAAACAGTCTGACCCTTGGGATAAATGACAAACCTGATGGTAAAAGAGAGACTTCTAGAGCAGTGTTCGTACATGCTCCTGCTCTATCACAGACACAAGTAACTTAATCACCCACCCTGATGCCAGCATCCCTGTTAGCTTCAGCCACCCCGATGTCTGCATCCTTCTTGACGTTGGCTGTCTGTGCCCTGCCCAGGGAGGACAAGTACTGCACGTTGTCATAGATGTCCTTGATGGTGAAGCTGAGAATTTCAATGCCCATCTTCCCGACGTCTGGTGCTGCCACTTCACGGACCAGTTGTGCAAACTGGTCACGGTCCTGATAAATCGCCTCGACACTTAGAGTACCTGCAGCACAGAGGGTAAAAAATCGTAAAATTATGGCAATTATGTTCATCATTTGCTTTCACTTTTTACAAATATTTATGAAAAAGCATACCATTTTCATTATTGTACCTTAAAATTGATAACAATTATAGTTTGAATAACAATAACAACACAATTTAGCACTCAATGTCAGTCAACACAACAGACTTTGTATGGTAAAAATACAGGACCATTTTACGCACCTTGAGGCTCATTTGTCATATGGTGCTGAACACATTTGTTATAGATAAATAGACACTTGATAGATGAAGTAATAAATAGCTCGCCAGCCTTCTTTACTTCCCGAGACATTTCCTGGTGCCTGTTTTAGGCTGGGTCAACCTGGCAGCCGGGGTTAATTTAAATAGATTCAAATCCATGAACACCAGGTTAGTAGGCGAGCGATGAGCCACTATGTTAGCACAGCTCCCTTAGACTTTGTATACTGCATCATAGAGAGTGTGTGTGTGTGTGTGAGAGAGAGAGAGAGAGAGAGAGAGAGAGAGAGAGAGAGAGAGAGAGAGAGAGAGGAGAGAGAGAGAGAGAGAGAGAGAGAGAGAGAGTGATAGTATGTGATGTGTGTGTGTGATGTGAGTGTGTGTCTGTGATGAGACAGTGTGATGTGAGAGAGAGTGTGTGTGTGATGTGAGAGAGTGTGTGTGATGTGAGAGTGTGTTTGATAAGAGTGTGTTTGATAAGAGTGTGATGTGAAAGAGTGTGTGATGTGAGAGTGTGTGTGATGTGAGAGAGTGTGTTTGATGAGAGTGTGTGATGTGAGTGTGTGTGTGATGTGAGAGAGAGAGAGTGTGTGTGTGTGTTTGATGAGAGAGAGAGAGAGAGAGAGAGAGAGAGAGAGAGAGAGAGAGAGAGAGAGAGAGAGAGAGAGCATTTGTGCAAATAAATTTGTGTATGCAGGCATGTACTTGTACATAAATGCATGAAAGCATGTATCCATCCTTCCACTCACCCAACCAAAGGTCCAACTGCTTGTGCTTGCAAACCCCTCTCTCTCTCTCTCTCTCATTTCCATAACACCACCAGAACAAATATTCACTTTAATGTAGTATTAGATCATGAAGATTAGCACTATTTAGCACTGAAGTATTCTTAATCGTGTGTGTCATTTTGAGACAGCCATGACTAACACCATGCTGTCTTGATAGAGGATAGTCTGCAAAATGGAGTTCTACCTCTCCACGGCATAAAGTCGGGCTGAATTTAGAGACCATGTGTTGCCTATGCTGTATAATCTCTCTTTTGCCTGCCTAATTTACCCCAAAGGAAAAGTAACACCAATACATCTGGAACAAGGCAAGCTGCAGAAAACACCAGATCAGCAAAACAATGCTCTAACTGTCCGCCTATCGGAGCTTCCATCGTTGACTAGTTGCCAACCAAGACTTACGGACTGGCCTGCCCTGCCATGACAATTTAGTTTTTAGGTTACATTTCCTCACACTAGGGTCAGACTTATAACATTCCAATTGCACTCCTTTGCCCAAAGCCGTTGGCACAATTTTTGGTGTCGGGTTGGTGAGCATCGTCCAACATGTGGCACTAACAGAAAGCAAGTAGTACCATCTACTATTATAAGGTAGCTCAGTCATATCTGACTAAGACCCAGCATTTGGCGCTAACAGAAAGCAGGTAGTACCGTCTACTGTCATATGGTAGCTCAGTCATATCTGACCCAACCCTACTGCACTTACTACACTGTAGCGTCAATATGAGTGTAGGCTTTAATACACACTCTAAAGCTAAAATAGGTAATGTAACACACTCACTGTGTAATTAGAGTGGGTCTGCATTTGTATGCACACGCATGTACACACACCAATACAGCAAAATGCAAACTATACCCAGAACTGTTAAACTGTTGTTTAGTAATAGCATAAAGTGTCATTTAGTTTACTACGATTAAATTGTTCGTTAGTAAGAGCATAAGGTGTCATTTAGTTAACTACAATTACACTATTGTTTAGAAAGAGCATAAAGTGTCATTTAGTTAACTATGACTACACTGTTGTTTAGAAAGAATATAAAGTGTTGTTTAGTTAACTATGATTACACTGTTGTTTAGAAAAGCATAAAGTGCCATCTAATTAACTACAATTACACTGTTGTTTAGGAAGAGCATAACGTTACACAGCTACCATTAATAAAGAAACCAGCTCAAGAAAAAAAATGCAGTCTATGAAAGAACCAGCACCAACAAAAGTCTGAGATTGGAAACATTAGAATGTGACGTATTATACAGAAGCTATCTATGCAGGCATACAGAAGCAAGTACAGGGTGTTTGTTAAAACTCACTACACTTTGTAAGTAAAACAAATTTGAAAAATGAAGTATGTGATGTCATAGAAAAATGTGCTCCACAGTCCATCGTGAAGAAATATGCAGCAAATGGCTGTCATCTGCTGGAGTCATTCTTTGCACTCCAAACAGAATACTGTTATCAACGGAAGAAAGAATTTTTCAAATTTGTTCTACATACAAAGTGTAGTGAGACTTTACAATCATCGTGTATAAGGTACAGCATATACAAGCATGAATATCTCTGGGAGTTACAGATACATAGGAGCCGCCGTAACATTCTCATCTGGAGTTTAAATTTTGGAATTGTGTTTTATGATCACATGATTTCTGGGTTCTTCGTTTGCTCTTTATTCCCTCATTGGGGCCTCAACCACCTCACTCCAAGCCGTACCATTCCTAGCTATCCCATGCAGCTCCGTCCATGTTCTCCTCTGGTATTCATTTACGTCTCTAATTCCTTTCCCTATGTGTTTTAGGTCTTACTTTATTTCATTTGCCCTGTGGATTCTAGTAACTCTATTCTCAGGTGTTCTCAATGTATGTCCTATCTGGCACCAGCATCTTTTCTTCACCTCATGATTCACTAATATTTGCCTGGTTCTCTCTTCTGTTGGCCTGAGAACGGCAATTTTGGGGTTAACGTTAACTGAATATCCTCTACAGGATGTGGTAGTCAACCCCAGCATTTTTAATGCTGTTTGTGATCTCTTGGCAAATTTATGTTCAGTAGTTTACCATTGCTTTCTGAACGACGGGCACTCATACCATTTCATGAAAACCAATGCAAGGCGATATGTTACCAAATCGCCCGCAGCTGTGTTTAATTATGGGGTAGACCCAGCCTAATAAAATAAGTATCACTTTTCTGGGAAGTAAGGCAGATAACATGAGACTGACCATATCAACCATCAAGTGGCGTCTGGTAAAAGAAATAAGCACCATCCCCCAATATGCCAAAACCACATGGATTTTGGTGTTTTAAACAGGGAAATAAACCTTTATATGGTGAATCGTGCGCATGTGGATTGGTGCCACACACATCAGATCACATACTCAAAGACTGCCCAAAATATGACAAACCAGGTTAACCATCTGGCCTAGAGAAACAACAGTGGAGGATAAACTCTATGGACCATCTGAGTAATCTAAAATAGAGAGTTAAGTTCATAAAAGACACAACAAAGCAGATTAAGACAAATTTCAAGGCAAACAAAGGCGGATATACAGCTTTATCCAGATAAATGATTTTACAGAAAAATGTGAAAATTATTATGGAATGCTTAAAATATGGTCTATAAGGTACCAGATAAAGCAACTTGTTCATGGATTTTGTTTTTAAATGCGGTTTCAACAGAGAAGGATGTATAATAGAAAGAATTCAAAGCATTTACAACCTATACGTCTCAAGAATAATTAGCAGCTTAAGGACCACAGAGGTTTGTCCACCAAGCTATGTCAATTCTGTATCATCAATATCCAACATAAAAAGTCAGTGTTTTATTGTACAGTGCTAAAAATATATCTGGATGGTTCAGCCATGTGACATGGTCGAGACAAGAATACAGAGCTGATCCACGACTTTGGTAATCGTGTGAGATAGCGAAACATGACTGCCCATGCTGATCAGCATGGCAAATGATGATGATGAGTACACCTGCTGAACCTGTCTGTTGTCGGGGCCCATCAGTGAAGGAAGTAAAGTCACTGTAACCTAGCATGCATGTCACAGGAGACAACTAAGGAGGGTTGGCATGAGACTAGCTACCTCATCTTATAGACCAGTGGTTCTCAACCTTTTTTGGCCTATGCACCCCTTCACCATATGTTCAGAATGTCATTACCCCCCCTACCCCCCCCCCCCCCCCATTTCGTATTGCCCCTATAAATTTCCCCCTGCCTCTACACAGTATACATAAAAATGGAAACTAAATTTAATAACACGTACTAGAACAAGTCTAGATGACCTACGTTATAAAATGAATTATTTCAGAAGGGCGAGAAGTACAGGACCTTAAAGAATGAAGGGAAAAACAATATCAAGAATTTGGTTCTTGTATTCTTGTATTAATGCACCTATAAAGAACCTATACCCCAATGGGTGATCAAGGGAAGAAGAAAACGGAACTATACCACAATATTATAAAACTCAGAGAGAACATTCCTGGACAAAATGCTATGGAAAATCCTCACATCCTTTTTTTTTTAAAGTAAAGGTATTCTGGGAATATATCTTCTTCTTCTGCTGCGTTCGCCCGGAATGTTGTTTTAGATGTAGTTACAGAGTGCCTGTTTACAGCAGAGCTGCGATATTTGCACCTTTCCTTTGACATATCCGACTTCTTCAGGCATTCGTTGACCGGGTTACCTTACTGGGTGTTTCGTAGGGAATATATTAGGCTCACATTTCAATTACCAAATGAAATACAAGAGCTATCAAAGTCATTAGCACCCTGGTCATCTTAACTTTCTTAAGAAACCTATTTTATGAGGTGAGATAAGACCCAGAATCGTACAGGCTAAAATACAAGCACTGGCACTACTGAGAACTCAACCCTACATTACTATATTTGCAACTCGAAGGACTAACAACTACGCTATCACAGCTTGAAAATTTGCGAAAACAAGCAGCGTTATGTTGAGTGTTAATTCCACAGCCTGGTCCCGAACAACTATGAACAAAAGGAGCGGACATACCTAAGCTGTGGTGCACTTATAACTAACAGCAGTCAGACGAGTAGGTGATTTTCACCTACTTAGAACTGTTGCCAATCTTATTACCAAGGATAGCCCTGAGGTGACCCTCAAGAGTCTGGAGAACTACATGCTCTACGTGCTGGGGCGATTTTCCGAGAAACTGCTCACAGGCCTTCTTCAGGATGTCTGGGGCCCGCATGATCTTGCACTGGGCCACTCCAGTTACTGTAACTGGTACACCTTCTGAGGTTTCCACACTTTCGCATTGTGGATTCAGGGTCATGACCTCCAGGGAGATTCTAAGGAAGAATATAATGTTAGAAACAACATTTTAATAAGCTTTACATCAATATTTTGAAAATGAAAACAAATCATCATCATCGTCATCATCATCATCGGACTTCCAGACACATTTTCCTCATTTTGGACATGGTTCCGTCGCCCAGCTACTAAGTTAAGTGCATAGAGCTGTGGATTTCATGTTAAATGTTTTTACATCTGTCCACGGCTGTTTGTATTGTGAGCTGCATGTTCAGAAATATGGTGGGCAGCCAGTTGCTGAACTAGCCGGTTTTGTCTTATGCAGTAATGTGTGTGCAACTGTTAGTTTTCTAGTTACTGCCGCTACGACTGACGATGAACTGTGGTTTTGGTGGCTGACTATTGTGTTAACATTCTAGCAATGGCCTTATATGTATACATATGTCTGTGCATGCTGTTGGTTATCAGGACTGCTGTCTGTTCCAGTTTTCAAATTGATCTGTGAGGAGCATTTTGTGTGATATTCACTAGCACAGGAAGGGAGGTTTATGGGGTGGTCCTTTGCCGTGAAGTTGGAACCGTCACTAAATAACTAACATCATCATCTTCCATTTTTACTGTCAAGTGTATTGAGGAAGATTAGATGATGCTCCAATGCCCAATGGACTGCACTGGATAATATCATTCCTTATGATTGTACAATGTCTTTGATGTCGTCAATCCACTTTCTTCTTGGCTGTTCTCTTGCTCTTGTATTAGCTCTTCTCTGATGTAGAGCCAGAGCTGGTAATTGATGGTGCTGCATTCTATCGAGATGTCCAAAACATCTGATCTTCTGCCTTTCAATATATATGGCACATGGTGTTGATCCCACTGTCTGACTGATAACATCATTTCTTATTTGGTCTCAGATAGTTAAGTTGGTAGTTCTTCTCAAGCATCTCATCTCTCAGGTGTTGATTTTGCATAAGTGATTTGGATAAATGTAAATACTACACTACTGTATTTTGTAGATGCAAGATGTATAAAGCAAGATATATGAGATGAAGGTACTCCGCCTTTCCTCTGTCTTTATTTGTTCAGTTTTTTAAAGGAATGGTTTAAAAGATTGTTTGGGCATGTTATGATGAGAAATAAACTTAAAAACTTAAGTGACACCTGGCAAAATCTAAAGGAAAAGAGCTAAGGGAAGACAAAGCAATAGATATCTGAGTGGCTCGGCCACAAAGGGCAAGATAGGCAAGGTTCCAGTCATTTTCTGACAAAAGTCAGATTCGCAGAGTAACATTCTGCATCAGAGAAACTATCATCATCATCATCCTGTGCCATGACAGTATGTGGGGACAGTCTTGGTTTGCCATCTCACATGGTCACCAGTCTTAAAATAAACGGGTTGGAGGTCAGCATGGCTGAATGAATAAGTGCTCAGTATTAAACTCCCGCTGTGCTGAGGCCGAGGTAGTGGGTTCAACATCTACACTAGCCATCTGGACTAAATTGTTGACTTCTCATCCTTGACATTGGGACGTAAACTAGAAGTATCTCAGTAGTTGGCGTGGGTTTGAACACAGGTATTACAGAAAGCTAATCCACAGCAAAAATCAGTCCAGTACACTAAAAATAGTAGCACATATATGGACTATGCTTGAGTTCACAGCAAGAGAACAAAGCAAGCAAATAAACACATCATTGAATCAGGTCTTCTTCTTCATCTTCTTCTGCGTTCATCGAATCAGGTCTATATTTTTGTCCCACATTTTTCAACAAGCTGAGCATTAGTAATTATGTCAAAACATTTCAGTCCTATTTGGCGCATGTACCATTTAATGAATGTTTCCAGTTTATCAGTCAAGATGTCAAGTGAAATATAAGACTGGTAATTCTTCTGCATTCATTCGGAGTATTTTTTCAGATGTAATTTCGGTGTCTCGTTATGCACCCTTGGGCCAAAACCCTTACGCCAACACATCCGACTTTAGCAGGCCCTTTTTAAAAACCAGGTTAGCCATCCTGGGGAGACTGGTACTAGATTTAACTCCTGACCTAAACTTGCCAAGAAATCAGGGACACCCAAAAATGCTTGACTTGACTGCAACGTCCTGCAAAGGATATGCAACTAACTTTATTAACTAGATTTAATCTCTTTTCTCTTCCACAGATTTCCTGGTATGATGACAATTAGGGCTAGTTCCTCTTACCTGTATTGTTTTAATCATTCCTACCACTTCTGGGACATTATGTTATTATTTGCTTGATTTATTCTCATAACCTGGGCCATTTTTTTTTAACCAGGGCAACTGTCCAATTAGATGGTGGAAAGGACAAAAAGCAACCAACAGCTATGAATCTATCTTCTCTCTTTCCTTCTCTCTTTTATTCTCTTTCTTTCTCTCACATGCTCATCTCCTTTTTTCCCCCTCCCACTCCAAACCTGCCTCTTTCTCTCCGTCTCCCCCTCTTTTTCTTTTTCTCCACCCTCCCCTCCCGTCCGAATATAATTAAAATATTTACTTTTGAGTGTCTGTAACAAGCCACCAAGCCCAGCCCCATCCTCCGATGATATATTTTCGTGCCTCAGCTCCACAGCAGCCACCTAGTGATGAAATCCAGAATAGAATATTTTCCTTGCACAAACATCACAAATAGAGAATACAAAAGTATTACTGACATCCTGTTTTTAGTTTAACAGTCAATCAACAGTTTAAATTCATTCTATCCCAATTAAGCATGCACTTCATTGGCTACTTCACATTTTTACCTACACCAGGCAATTCACTAGTTGCTCCACACAGCTGTCTACACCAGGCAATTCACTCATTACTCCACACATCTACCTACACCAGGCAGTTCACTAGTTACTCCCCACTTCTACCTACACCAGGTAGTACATTGGTTACTCCACACAAATTTACACCAGGCAGTTCACTGGTTACTCCACACATGGCAAACTTAGCTAAAGATGTTGCAGTTGTCGTAAAACCCCAAGGAATCGAGGTCTTCAATCTTGTATGACTTGAAGACTCGGGATTGGCGATGACTTAGATTTCATCAGTAGGTAAACACACACTGAATCTGAACATGCTAGATAGCTGTCCAAGCGGTGAGTGCAAGATGTATGTGATGAATAACATGTCAATGTTATTCTAAATAATAAATTATGCTGGCTAATATTCAACTACATGTCATTTAAATTGTGAATATTTCTAAAAATTGCTGCGAAGAATGGGCAAGCTGACCATAAATTTAATTGCATGAATGTGCTCTTGTTTTCATCACATGGTTTTTTTTTATCATCTGGACAAATCAGCTTTGTTTAGTTATTAGTGATTTTTTTTTTCTCCCTATCTTCTTGATTCACAGAATTCAAGGAAGTTTTCTATAATATCTAGGTTCTTCTTCTTCTTCTTCTTCGTTCATCCGGAGTTTTTTTTCGGATGTGATTGCGTTGTGCCTGTTTACAGCAGAGCTGCGTTCTTGCGCCGTTAGGCCGACACATCCGACTTCTGCGGGCATTTGTTGACCGGGTTAACCTTCCCAGGATATCTAGGTTCAAAAGCCTCAAATTTTTTTTCTCTTCAGTGTTTGTGAATTGGGCTTTGATTCACATTTGTAAGTTTCCACTGCTGGGATTTATTTTAAAACCGTTTTAAAACCGCCTTGGGCTCCCGGTTGACCCAGTATACATTGATACCAGGAAATGTAGTGGGATTAAAGGCAGCAGGTATGATTTTGACCACATCATACACCCAGTCCTGATTCATTCATTCATTCAGTAGCATGTCCTTTGCAGAACCTCGCTCCCATAACAACCTTCTGGAAAACCTCTCGGTCATAAGCAAGATGTCTTGCGTCCGATACACCCATCTGGAGATCATCCGCCACATCCTGCACCCATCTTCTCTTTGGTCCTCCTCTTCCTCTCTTCCCAGGCACATACCCCTCCATTATTGTTCTCTCCAACCTTTCATGATATTTCAAGTGACCAAAATATTTCAATTTTCTTTGTTTTATTGTCTTTAGTAGCCAGTCTTCAATATTCAGATTTTGTCATATGGATGCATTGGTTCTTTTCTTTATACAAGATATTCTTAGAAACTGTCTATAACATTTATATTTAAAGGCAATTATGCGCTGTTATCTTGTTTAGCAAGTGTCCTGATTAGTATATACAAATATGGCACTATCACCATAAACCCAATATATGTAGCGAGGACTATCACAATTTTAAATTTGAGTATTTACAAATGAGACCGCCACAGTAGATAGGCCTTGAAATTAAAAATCTAATGGTGCCATAATGATGCCTGTATGTCACTTCTAAGTGAAGATATTCACAATTTTGTGAAGGTGAGACGAGTTGCAATTTCTCATGCTATTCACCCGTAAGTGTAGCTCTCCAGTGTGTCTGATTACCTCCTTCAGCGGGTGTGCGTGTATGTGTGTGCGAGATTGTCTCAAACGGTGATATGAAAACTGACTTCAAAAATATGTTCCGTCATGTTAAATGATTACAAAATAGTACAAGTATACAAATAAATTATTAATAATCTTTAAACTTGTGTTCTCTTTAACTTTAGTAGGTCAAATCGCACGTTTTGTGTGTTGAAAAGTGTAGCGCAATCGATATGCGGCGGCCGTCATGACCCGTGGCTTTCCAATTCACAAAGTCACATCTTCGCAGAAAATCTGTTTTTCAACCACAATTTGAGCAAGTTTAGCAATGAAACTATGCTGATTCAGGGGCAATATTTTATATGGCAATTAAAAGTCACATTAAACAAAGACATCTATTGAATTCATCGATTCCGATACATGCGATCATTCCACTGCCTCTGTGGGATGCGCTCCCCGGCAGCCGGCAGCTTGCACAGATCCATAGAGCGCACTTTATTCACAAACTTCCAGTTTCTTAGTTCTATATAATATTTTAGTTCGTAATGTTTAATAGTTTCTATTACATCACCTAATAATTTTGTGAAAAATTAAAAAAACAAACAAACAAACAAACATTGCCCAGCCGGGAACAGAACCCCGGCCTCCCGCATGACAGGCAGACTACTTACGACTACGCTAGCGAGAACACAATGCTTTCTCTACAAAGATATTTATATAGTCAAGCTGCCGTTTTGGGTTTCATTATCTCACATTTTCGCCTATTTTTTAACCACAATTAAAGCAAGTTTAGTGATGAAACTTTCCAACTTCTGTAAAATTGAATACAGAATTCCCCCTCTGCTGTGTGTCCACCGTGACGAGGTAGAGGGGCTTGTGCGTCCCAATGACCCCAAGAGCTATGCCGACGGTAGCACAGCTACTGGTAGGGCCACCCATGTCGGACAGGTCAAGGGAGAGGGACCAGACGAAGAGACACACAAACCTGCTGCCTTGTAGGTAGACTGGGGACAGTCAAAGGCTAGGGAAAGCACCCCAAATACATGCTTGTCGAAATCGGATGTACTGAGCCACAGGCTTGACAAAGCAGTGCAACGTGAAACCTGCTGCCTTGTAGGTAGACTGGGGACAGTCAAAGGCTAGGGAAAGCATCCCGAATAAATGCTTGTCGAAATCGGATGTACTGAGCCACAGGCTTGACAAAGCAGTGCAACGTAACTTAATTCATGATGTCACAAATCAAAATTAATCGATATGGTGCTAATCCCGTGAAGTCCCATCAGGCGGTGATAGTGCCGGGCCCCCTGCCTCGAGGGGGTCCACCCATGACTACTGGTGGTCACCTTCCCCTGTGCTGTGGAGTCAAGGCACAGAGGAGTAGGTTAAGAGCTATTGACCAAATACCCCGGACACTCAACATACTACAGTGGAATGCCGAAGGAGTTTACAAGAAGAAAGACTCCCTAACACAGCGTCTTCATAAAGATAGAATAGATGTGGCATGCATTCAAGAGACACACCTCAACGCCAATCACAAATTCTCAGTCAGAGGATATCAGGCCACACGTTTCGACCGCAAAGGACACAAAGGAGGAGTTCTAATACTTACACGAAATACAATACCTTGCAGCGAAGTATCTGTGATCTCTAACAACCAAACGGAAATTATAGGTGTTGATATAATGATAAAGGACGTGAAAATAAGAATCTACAATGTGTATAGCCCAGCAGATAAGGACCTTACACTCTCAAACATGAAAATAACTGACACAAACTGCATTATTGTCGGAGACTTTAATAGCCGTTCAGAAAGATGGGGATACCCAGATACTGACAAAAGAGGAGATGAATTGGAGGACTGGGAAATAGACTCAAATCTCCATCTACTCAACAAAGCGGATGACACACCGAGCTTCTACTCCAGAAGATGGCTTACCACTTCTACTCCAGACTTAGCTTTCTGCACAGGAGACATCCTCCACAAAATCGATCGCCATGTGCTGGACCAATTAGCAGGTAGTGACCACAGACCAATCAAGCTTGAAATGAATATGGAGTATGTTCCACAGGAGCAAAAGCCCTTGCCCCGCTGGAATTACAAACGAGCAGATTGGGACAGATTTGCCATACTAACAGACAAATATTGTGAAAACATAAATACACGATATGGCAACATAAAGAAAATGGTGGAAAGTCTAAACAGAGCGATAATACAGGCAGCCACTGAGTCCATTCCAAGAGGAGCGAGGAAAAATTACAAACCATACTGGACTGAAGAACTACAAAGTTTGGAGGACAAAGTTGAAGATGCCAGGAAGACAGCAGAGAGAGAACAAACAATTGAAGCAAACATCTCTCTCAAAGCCATCTCAGCAAAATATAAAAGAACAGTAAATCAAACAACAAGAGATTGTTGGAGGGAAAAAACAGAAAACCTGAATTTTGACAGGGATGGAAACAAACTATGGAAACTAGTGAAAGCCATGAACAATGAAGGACTAGAAACAAACAAATAACAATTAAACAAGGAAATGCCTTGCTTACAGGCAAAAAGGCTGCAAATGCACTAATGGAACACTATGCAAATGCAAACCACATTGATATTACAACCGAACAGAAGAAAGCAATCAAAGACAAACAGATACATCATAGAAATACAGAGACAGCAGCAGAATATATGATGGCAAATCTAACAATGGAAGAAATGGAACAGGCAATGAATACCCTAAAAAAAGGAGAAATCACCAGGAAAGGATGGAATCACAAATGAAATGCTAATAGGACTAGGCACCAAGGCAAAGAAGAAACTACTAGCAGTCCTAAATAACAGCTGGAAGAGAGGAATAGTCCCACAGGCATGGAAGGAAGCTATACTAATACCAGTCCCAAAGAAAGGAAAAGACCTGGAAGAACCAAATGGCTATCGACCTATCAGTCTACTTAGCTGTGTAGGAAAATTAATGGAACGCATTATCAATGGCAGGCTAACATGGCATCTGGAAGAAAACAAACTCTTAACACCACACCAAGCAGGATTCAGAAAATACAGATCCACTGAAGATCAAATAACCTATATAGCTCAGGAAATAGAGGATGCCTTCCAAGAGAAAAAGCACACACTAGCAGTCTGGATAGATTTAGAAAAAGCATTTGATAAAGTATGGAAGGAAGGACTGAAAGTAAAACTGCAAAACATGCATGTTTGTGGAAAAATGTATAAATGGATCAGCCACTACCTTGAGAACAGAACTGCCAGGACAAAAGTACAAGGACAAACAAGCAAAATGATGCTGCTGGAGCAAGGTGTCCCCCAAGGAGGAGTTCTTTCACCAACATTATTCCTAGCATATATAAATGACATCACAGAAAATTTTCCAGCCAGAGTACACACATCCTCCTTTGCAGATGACCTAGCCATATGGACATCTGAAGAATATATTAGTACAGCTAACAGCAGAATACAGCAAGCCTTATTAGCGCTAGAGGACTGGTCAAAATCATGGCTAGTGAAGATAAGTGAGGAGAAAACAACATGCACAGTGTTCTCCCTCTCAAATAAAACTCAGCAACCTAAGCTGGTATTGAATGGAAAAAATATTGCGCCATGAAGAAAATCCAAACTATCTAGGAGTCACCTTTGATCGTCGCCTGACATGGAAGACACAGGTTGAGAAAAATCGAACAAGAGCAAGGCAGAGAATGGCAATCATGAAAAAGCTTGCTGGTACAACGTGGGGAGCAGATGAGAAAGTTCTCAAGAAGTTATATAGTGGACGGGTGAGGCCAGTACTGGAATATGGCATTGCAGCTTGGGCAACAGCAGCTAAGTCAAACTTTAACAAAATAAGTAGAGTCCAAAACCAAGGAATGCGAATCATAACTGGAAGCCTGAAGACAACGTCTATTAATGAACTAGAAAAGATCACTTGTTTACAACCAATGCAGGATAGAAGAGATAGCAGAGCCCAGCAACAAGCAGAAAAATTTAGAAGATTGACAGACCACCCTATGTACAACAGATTTAATGGTTTTGGAAAGGGAAGACTGAAGCGTAGCAACTTTGTAGAAACTGCAAAACGAAGGATTAGGGCAGATCCTATACTTAACATATCAACAGTCAAGCCCATACACAATGCACACAAGTTCCCAGCTTGGAGACAGCAGCAACTGCCTGAGATGATAGAAAACATTCCTGGTATTGAGAAAAAGAACACTCAGCATGAAACCGAAAGAAGAGAAATAACCCTAAACTACATAAAAGAACATTACCCAAGCAGGAATTGGACCCATGCATATACAGATGGATCAGCCAAAAATTCAATAGAGAATGGAGGAGGAGGAATTCTCCTAAATTTAAAAAATGGAGTGAAAAAAACACATTCAATGGCAACTGGAAAATTTTCAAGTAACTTCAAAGCGGAGGTAGAGGCTTTGAAAACTGCAGCAGAAATGCTCCTGATGGAGGAAAATAAAGAGAAGCAAATAGCTATCTTCACAGATGCAAAGTCAGCTGTCTCAATACTCAAGAGCAATAACAGCACAGAACTAACTGACCTAAGAGCAGCACTCCATGGTCTATGCCAGAAATCCAAAAAAGTTGTAATACAGTGGATCCCATCACATTGCAGTATACCTGGAAACGAAGAGGCTGACAGACTGGCAAAAGAGGGCGGACGACTACCACAGCCTGACATAGACATAACCTATAATGAGGCAAAGAGGTTGATAAAAAGCACTTATAGAACCAAATGGGAATCTGAGCATCCAGGCCATCAGAAGGATGATGCATATTACAAACTCGACCGAAGAGAACAAGTAGCAATCTTCAGACTCCGCACAGGACATAACAGGCTGAAATACCACTTGTTCAATAAACTAAAGATAGGAGATACTTTTTTTTTTTTTTTTTTTTTTTTCCCGCGTTTCCATCCTGTTTCAGGATATTGCGGTCAACACCAGCATCTTTCAGCTGTATGTTGATTCCTAGGCTAGATTACGCTCATCAGCACGCCACGACTTTCTGAGCGACCGGCTCCATACTCTCATAAGTCACTTTTGCGATTCGAACCACTGCTAATTCTCGTCGCGTCACGTGACGAGAGTATTCGGGGTTAGCGGAGAAAGCTGCTAACCCCTCGGCCACGAAGCCGGTAGATAGGAGATACTGATGAATGTAATTGTAGAACTGGAAAAATGACAGCAAAACATTTGCTGCAGGATTGCCCAACGTATGCAGAACAGAGAAAGATATTTTGGCCCACACCTGCTTCATTTGAGGACAAGCTCTATGGAGATATCAACAAGCTCAAGTTGACCGCAGCTTACTTTAACTACATACAGGTTGACATTTAAAGGTGCATGAAGACCCAGAGTCATGAAATGGAATATTGCTTGGATAGCAAATCCATTATGTGGAAAGTCCAAATCGAAAGCTCGCTGTGTGGGCTTCATAAAAGGTGGAAAAGTGTCCTAGTGGCACGAAATGGAATATTGCTTGGATAGCAAATCCATTACGTGGAAAGTCCGAATCAAAAGCCCATTGTGTGGGCTTCATAAAAGGTGGAAAAGTGTCCTAGTGGCATGAAATGGAATATTGCTTGGATAGCAAATCCATTACGTGGAAAGTCCGTATCTAAAGCCCACTGTGTGGACTTCATAAAAGGTGGAAAAGTGTCCTAGTGGCACGAAATGGAATATTGCTTGGATAGCAAATCCATTACATGGAAAGTCCGAATCGAAAGCTCACTGTGTGGATGTCATCTGCAGACTGCATACTTCTGGTTTCCGGAAGAACAGCCTATGGTGAACGGAAGGCCCAATATACGGAAGTGAGGCTAAGCAGCCATGTGCAGGACGTGACGATTCCTTGGGTGAGCCCAGTACCAGAGCGCTATGTATCGGCTCTGCAATTATGGAAGCCTCCTTGGATGGCGGGGAATGCCCATGGTCTGCCCCTGCCTTCCCTTGAGGGCTGACCAGGATCTTTGGCTGTTCTATATGGACCAGCTGGGATGGGGGATAACACCACAACAGTGAGAGTCAAACGTCCTAAGAAACCCCCGGGAAGGTTAACCCGGTCAACAAATGCCTGCAGAAGTCGGATGTGTCGGCCTAACGGCGCAAGAACGCAGCTCTGCTGTAAACAGGCACAACGCAATCACATCCGAAAAAAAAACTCCGGATGAACGAAGAAGAAGAATACAGAATTCGAAGATCCATCTACAATTGATGGTTTTCTATTGAAAGCACCAGAAAAAAATTATTTACGGTTCAGTGTGCCGTTGACATCTTTCTCCACGTGCAAGGTTGGTCTCAACCAACGGGTCATAGGCTGATTATGAAAACTGACTTCAAAAATATGTTCCGTCATGTTAATTGATTAAAAGATAGTACAAGTATACAAATGGAAGTCATGGCAGTAAGTAAAGCAATAACATGGCTCGAGACACAGACATTCACTAGGGCTTGTTTTCTTAGCGACTCAATGAACATGATCAAGAGGATAGAGGAGGGGTCGATCCGAAGAGAATGGTTGCTGCCTCTGAAGCGGTCTCGGCTGGCAAAGATTAGTTTCATCTTCGTGCCAGGGCATGCGGGAGTACAAGGGAATGAGCGGGCTGACAAGCTCGCAGGTGAGGCTACTGTGGAGGGCGGACGTGCCATGGACCAGGCTGACATTCTGAATGCTCTACGAGAAGTGAGACTTTTGCGAGAACCAAGTGATGACTGTGAATCTACAACAATGGCCAGACTGCGAGAGCAGCAAATTAAAAGAGGGGTGGCCAAACAAGAATACTACGCAGGAAGCCAAAGAAGATTGATAAACCAACACAGAACTGGCTTTGTTAGCCGCTACACGCTGCGGGATTTGCTGAGGAGGGGATCCGAGCACTTATGGACTGAATGGTTCGATGTGCAACGAGGATGATCTGTCGACTAACTAACTAACAAGTATACAAATTATTAATAATCTTTAAACTTGTGTTCTCTTTAACTTTAGTAGGTCAAATTGCACATTTTGAGTGTTGAAAAGTGAAAGTATAACATGCCATAGCGATCGATACGCGCATGCGCAGTCGCCATGGCACATGGCCATGTGTTTACCCATTCACAAAGGCATGCTTCACAGAAAATTTTGTTTTTCTCCACATTCATAGCTAGTACAGCGTTGTAACTTTCCAGATATATTTAAAATTGTATGCAGAATTCAAAAATACATCTATAATTGATTTAATTTGATTTAGAATGCCATAATTGTGTTACAAAGTGCACATGCACGTCCGATCAATATGCGCAAAGAACAAAAACACAGCTTCGCAGAAATGTTGTTTCATCCACAATTAAAAGCTATTAAGTAGGATGAAACTTTCCAGATATATTTAAAATTGTATGCTGAATTTAAAAATGTATCTATAATTGATTTAATTCGATTTAGAACACCAAAAAAACATTAATTATGGTAAGTATGAAATATAATGTTATTTATATAAAAGGTCACGATGATTTCAACCAATCGCTGTGCACGGAATATTAGGCATACCTTTCCTGGAAAACCCCGGATAACGTGTTATTGTCACGTGAGATTTGAATGAATGAATGACATCAAAAGAATGCATGGTCTGAACTAGCGCGAACTGGGAGACACGGTGAATCATGGCTGTATGATTCCGTACATGATTTCAGTTTTCATTTCCGGTCGCGGCACAATGGAACTCGCTAATATATGTCTCTTGACATGTAAAAGGGTACCTTAGTTAACATTTCCCCTTCACTGAATGTTTATTTAACTTAAGAAGTTAATCTTACTTATAATTAGCCCTATAATTATTAATTTACTAACTAAACTACAACTAACTAGCTTAGTAACTACGTTAGTTAGTATAGTACACTGTACTGTAGTACCTCACTGACAGTGAAACGATCTTCTTTAGTATTGTGAAATTATAGGTAAAATTACATTAATAGTAGTTCAGCATATCAGTAAACTGTACTGTCGTGAATCACGCGCAAAATAATAGTCTTTCCAGTGTTCCATCGACCACCATCCACATGACATTGTCAGTTTTACAAAATTACATATGTAACATATGTCACATCAATTAATTACGAAAGTTGTTCTAAAGTTCTACTTCTCATTTTTGTTTTAAAATTAAAACAGTACAAGCTTTACTACCTCTAAAATTAAAACTAGTACATTACTATAACTCAAAGCATGGATACTGAAACTAACAAATTCTCTATACCGGACGCCGGACATAAAATAAATCATTATTTATATTATTTATTTAGTCACTAAATTAGTCCGGGCTGCAGGAGGAACCGTTCGTTGCATTCATGATGTTGTTAGTTTTAGGTCGATAATTTCTATAACAAATCGCATTAACTACAGCAATTTATGCGACAACTAAGATAAGTTTACAAATACCTGAAATGACCAACGCTTCGTTAGGACCTGTTGTGTGTATATTCCCCATTTTGTAGAAAGAACGTGCTCGATTTCGCAATGTCCAGATCTGCAACAGTTTATAAACAACCTCGCCAAGCCCGCCTACTTCTCGTTCCGCGAGACTACACCAATTTCATTTACAATTTGTTGTTTAATTTTAAATATTATTTTGTTTTTACTATTTGTGAAGAAGTATGATTTAAAATAATTCCATGTAAAAATAAGTTAATGTTTCAATATTAATTTATAAAGTTATTCAAAAGCGGTTAAAGGGTATATGCCATGTTGCATTTTCTATCCATTTGCATTTCTCTTGCACAATTATAAATATGGCACCTGGTGTCAAATCCATATTTCTATAGACCAACTAGAACTCATTGGGGGATACAGTCCATTTGACGTTGAGCGCCTTTATTTCCAAAGGCATTTCCTATCACCCATTTCAGTCCTTGGAATGCCAGATTAACTAATAATGATTGTCTAAAAGAAGCTTATTAAACTAGAACATTCAATATAACAATAAGAATGAGACAAACGATTTTTTTGTTTGGTCATGTGATGAGAAAAGAGGCATTAGAGAATATCGTGACAACTGGAAAGATCAAGGGGAAGAGAGGCAGAGGCCGACCAAAAGAAATAATGATGGATGGACTGAGACAGTGGCATGGAGGAATATCATTCGCAGCGTTGAGTCAGAACACCAAGCACCGTGATCTGGGGAGAGACATGAACGCCTACGCCAGCTGGTGTGGCACTTGATAATTATATATATATATATAGTGTGTGTCAGGTCTTAGATATGACTGGGCTACCGTATAACAGTAGACGGTACTACCTGTTTTCTGTTAGCGCCGAACGTTGGACGGCGCTTACCAAACCCGACACCCCACATTGTGCCAACGGCTTCGGGCGGAAGAGCGCAATTGGGAGAGTACAAGCCTTACCCTGGTGCGAGGAAATGCAAGCTAAAGACAAAATGTCATGGCAGGGCAGACCAGGCCCTAAGCCTTGGTTGGCGGCTGGTCTAGGATCGAAGCTCCGACAGGCGGACAGATGGAGCATTGCTTTGCTGATCCGGCAGCTTCTGCAGCTTGTCTTGTTCCAGATGTAGGGGTGTTACCTTTCCTCTGGAGTGAACTGGGCAGGCCGAGAGAGGGATCATGCTGCATGGGCAACACATGACCTCTATATTTTAGCCCAGGCTTTGTGCTATGGAGAGGCAATAGACAAAGGAGAAAATTATTGCAGATAAGTCACACACCGAGCGTGTAAGACGTAAGATGGTGCATGATGGGGGAAATAACCACGTGTTCACATGCATCCATTGTGAATGGACATTTACAGCGCAAATTGGCCTTATCAGTCACATTCGCTACCGCCATAGATAAAAGTTATTATGCCTTTTTTAAAGCACAAACTATCGTCTGTCAAGATGGCAAGGTGCCAATGTATGTATGTGTAATGTGTGTGTGTGTATAATATATATATGTATATGTATATATATATATATATATATATATATATATATATATATATATATATATATATATATATATGCCGGCTTCCTGGCCTAGAGGTTAGCGACTTTTCTCCGTAATCTCGTATACTCTCGTAGGTAACGTGACGACGGTGAGAATCAGCAGTGGTTCGAATCGAGTCGGTAACTTACGGGGTATGTGAGCCGGCCGCTCAGAAAGCAATGGCAAACTACTGAGCGTAATCTTGCCAAGAAATCAACAATCAGCTGAAAGATGCTGGTATATATACTATGGCTGCAATGGACATAGAGCAGAAAATGCTTTTCAGACTATACCAGCACTTGATCCTCTCAGCGATTGATTATGGACTAGGACTGCTCACTATCTCAAAGAGTCAGCTGGTGCGACTGGAGCGCATATAGAACGAGGCTATGCGGGTCATTCTGGGATGCACCAGAGACACCCCAGTGGTGTGTATGCGGTACATCCTTGGTTTGCCGACTGTTGCAGGTAGGCACAAGGTGATGCAGGCGAAGGCATACCTCAGAGTTGTTGCTGACACAGATCACCCGTTGCATGAGGCGCTGGACGTAGTTAAGGGTCAGCGACTGATAAGAGGGAAATCATGGATGGCTCAGGCGGAGGATACGATCAGACAGGTGTGCTCCTTGGAGAACATTAGGCGAGGAGAGGAGTTGGTCAGAGTGCCAGCGGAGAAGTCAAACTTGTGCAGAGTTATAATCACATTGAGCCGGGAGTGCAGGGAGTGGCCAGCAGGGGCCACGGAAGTGGACATCCAGCAACTAATTCAGGATAATGCTCGCCCGGGTGATGTGATTATCTACACAGATGGTTCGGTGTTGAGAGGTAGTAGATGTGCCTGGGGTTTCTTGGCAAAGGCTAATGGTCGACGTTTGGTGCAGGAGATTAAAAATGAAGAAAAAGATGAAGAAAAGATTCAAAATGCTCCCATCCATTCTTACTGCCGGCAGGTCTGTGTTCACAATATGGTTGTTTAGGGAGAATCATGTAACCGATACCTTTGCAGGGTTGACCCGGCATCAGCACACCATGAGGAAATTCGATCTAGTTCGCCCTGCATATCATTGGCAACCGCCTGTCTATATCGACCCTGTCTATACACGAGAATGTCGTCAGCAAATGACAAGAGTCCTACCCCTCCCGTCCAACTGTTGTTCAGTGATCGGCACCGTATACACGTTGAATAGTACTGGTGACAGTGGTGAACCCTGCGGCAATCCTGGACATATCGTTATCGACTCAGAAGACCAACTCCTACATCATAGCACCACCTTCCTTTGGAGCAGGACTGCAGCTATCCATCGTACAAGGTGAGGGTGCACTTTCAGTCTGAGGAGGGTTTGCATCAAGTGCACGAAAGATACTCTGTTATATGCGTCCTCTAAGTCTATGGCGGCCGCACATGTCTCTTCTCTGACCTGAAATCCTTCGTAAACATCTTGAGCAAAGACTGCCGCATTCAGCCATGACTCTTTGTTACGTCTGTATCCTCCAAGTGTGGGCGGGAAGCAGCTGAGTTGTTCCAAGTCACAAGCAAGTCTGTGTGCTACAAATTTCTCCAGTAGCTTGCCAACAGTATTCTACATCGTAATGATTATGTAGCCGCTTATCTTGGAATGGTCTTTGTTCGGTTTTGGCAGCGGCAGCAAGTAGCTGTGTAGCCATTTCTCTTTGATCTGACCCCTCTGGATACTGGTGGTGAATTCTCTGGTCAGTTCTTCCATGTCATCATCTGACATCACTAGTAGTAGGTCACCATATTGGATTCCGTCTGAGCCTGGGGCGGTGTTGGGTGATTTCTTGAGCATCGCATGTATTGCCGCAGCTGTGATTATGCATTCTTCGTCTGTCCCGACCCCCTAGCACAACTGAGAGAGTGTCGTTGTGGTCCTCTGTCTGGCGGGCTCGTCTTTCTGGCCAGTTTGCTCTATGTAGCGTGCAAGAAGTGCCTTACCTTTATCCGCATCCCCGGTAATGAGTGAAAGCGCGCATAAATCATAGTAACATTATTTGAACTGTAAACTCACTGGTCTCCGTGGCCTAGGTGTTAACGACGCTGTTCGTAATCCCGTTTACCCACGTGGGGGAAAACAGCTACTCGAGATTCTTTAGTGCATCGCGCTGCTCTGGCAACTTACGGGGGTATGTGAGCCGGTCGTTCAGAAAGCAATGGAAAACTACTGAACGTAAAACTTGCCTAGTACATCAACAGCAGCTGAAAAATGATGGTGTCGACTGCAACGTCATGTATGGGATATGCAACATCAAAAAAAAAAAAAAAAAAAAAACTCACTGTGTTGCGAATTATTGCTGTGATGCCGACTTTGTGATTCTTCTTCTTCTTCTTCTTCTTCGTTCATCCGGAGTTTTTTTTCGGATGTGATTGCGTTGTGCCTGTTTACAGCAGAGCTGCGTTCTTGCGCCGTTAGGCCGACACATCCGACTTCTGCGGGCTGATTCTTTTTCATGTGATTTTTTTTATACTTGTCCACGTTAATATGTGTCTTCCACTTTGAACAAATCTTTCAACATGCCAAAAGTAAAGCAATATGAACAATCATTTCGGAAAGAATGGCTACAGGATGACATAATTAAAGACTGTGTGATGGCAGTTCATGGAGATGCGACTAAAGCTCGTTGTAAGTACCGCAAGTGCGCAATGAAAGCGAAAATACAAGACTTGAAGAATCATGCAGAGACTAAAAAACTTAAAAATGCAGTGCCATTTAGGGATATTACACTTTTGACTCTGTTTTCAGAACTACACAGTTTAATGAATCACCAAAAGTTGAAGGATCTGTCACAATGTTTTTAAGTTGTCGTTGTGCATTTGCGAACTGTGACCATTTGATTGATGTGTTTAAAAACAATATTTCTGACAGTAAAGTTCTAAATGACGTAAAAATGCATCTCAGTGAGTGTACATATTTTAAAAGAAGTGCTTTGGTTTCTCACTTTGAAGAAGGTTTTATCAGTGATATTTCTACAAATAAATATAGTTTATTATTAGACGAATCAAATGATATTTCTCTTCTGAAAGTGTTTGGTATATGTGTTATATAGTATAGCAACAGCAAAGACAAAGTAGTTTCTTCAATACTTGGACTAGTTCACTTGGAAAAGTGTGATGCAGAAAGTATAGCTCGGGCACTGAAGAAACTTTTGATCAGTAACAATTTGGACTTGAAGAATTTGGCTGCAATTGGTGTCTCAGTAATGGTTGGTAATGTTACAAGGTGATTTACATAAGGAAGTGGCTGTGGGTGTGTCTAGTGGTATGTCTGTTTGAACACTCTGCAGGTTTACTTATGCACAGCTATAGACACTGGATAACACCATTTTCGCGCATATACTTTTACTTTTATTAGTTAGAAGAGACATGATGAAAACATGACACAATTTCCAGAAGCAATCTCAGTACACGTACAGAAACAATACTGTCTTTGATCGGCTTTGTTATATAACTTAATTGCCTCGGACTATTTTCCGTGTCCAAACTCATTGAATGCCTGGCTGAGATTCCCTCCTCAGCCCGGAATACTGAATAACTGGCTAGCCTCCTTAACATAGCCCAAACACTGAATAACGGGCTAAGCCTCAGAACTCCACTTGTCTGGCCAAGACTCCCTCGCTTAGACTCAGACTGAATGCTCTAGCTAAGTTTCCCTCACTTAGCCTCAGAATCAACTCTTCCTGAATACCACTCTCTTGACTGGTTTCCCTCACTCAGCCCAAACTCAACTGCCTATAATTTGCCCAGAATTATCTCTTTATTCACTTTTCCCGGACCTCCCAAGAAACATAATTTAACCCCTTTAACCTCAATCTAAATTCCTCCAAGATTACATTTCTGGGCTTCCTTTGTCTCTTAGTCTACTATCACGTTTTTCTCTGTGTCCTGGTGACTCAGACTGAATATCCGTGATATACCCTCCATTGTGTTTGGGGCCAACCTTTGTCTTGAAATTCCTACCTCTACCCTTCTGAACTAACATCCGCCTACCTCTTCTCTGACCCAGTTAACCTTGCATTATAACATTCTTAACTCGTCCATTCACCCCACTTTTAGCGTAAACACCGCACGTTACAGGTATCGACCATGGCGTTTATGCCAAATTGAAGGAAGATATCCCATCTTTAATCCTCATACAATGTGAGTGTTATTCCTTGCAGCTAGCATTATCACATGCCTCATCAGAATGTTTACCAAGACATTTGGAATTACTTATTGCTGAAACACATAACTGGTTCTCCAAAATCATCTGTCAGACAACAGCAATATAATAATTTATATAAAGCATTAAATGATAGTTCCTCACCACTGAAAATTCTGTCATATTTTAAAACTAGATGATTATCAATTCAACCAGCTGTTGAAATAATTGTCAACCAATGGTTGGAGTTGAAGACATACTTCGCAATAACAAGACAAAGTGAAAAGTGCTACACAGTTGAAATGCTATATGGAATGTACAGTGATGGAAAAAAATATGGCATTTCTTCTCTTTTTACAACACATTCTAAGTGAAGTGCAAAAAGTTAATCTTAAAATGTTGATAAAGTTAAATTACTTGACGATCCCACTGTGCTATTTCACTCAGTTGTTAAAAGACTTATATTGCCAACTTCTAAAGCTGATTTGTTCACTTGCACTATAGAGAAATATTTGGCTCCTAAGCTATACCTGGGATACAAAATTGAATAAAAAATTGATGGTTTAAAAACAAAAGGACTGTAAACAAAAAATAAAGAGAGCAACTTAAGAAAGCTCTGTCAAGATTTTCTTGTCTCATTATTCAAGCAATTGAAGCAGAGACTTTCTGAAAATGTAGATATATTGAAAAATATTTCACTCTTTTCTGTTAACAACATACTTCAGCCAGTAAGGACATATCAAAATACTGTCAAGTTATGAAATTTTTAGGGACTACTGATAATAGTGTGGCGGAAGCAGAATATCAGTTAACCAAAATAAATTTGGTTGACTGGACAAACAAAACAGAAACTGAAGCTTTTTTGGAGTGAAGTAAGACAATTTAAAGATGCCCCAGGAAAAGGCCCATTCTGTAAGCTCATTGAATGTGCGATGTCTACCATGATTGATACTACCCCATTCAAATGCTGATGTAGAACCAGTTTTCAGAACTATGAATTATAATATAAAATCTAAACTAAGAAATAGGATGCTTGCTTGCTTGGGTTCGCTGGCTGTGAACTCCAGCGCGAAGGCCTGTATGTCGGATGAAGACACCCTGTTGTCCAACATCAGTGTGATGTCATACAGGACCTGAGGTTTGCGTGAGTATCCATTGTCCCATGCCTGTCTTATTGGTGTGCAGACTGGTGGTTCCTCGCCGTGCAGGCAGACACTCTCCGCTCTTCGGAGGAATCAACGATCCTACTGACTTCAGCCAGGACCCCAAAGGGACCTGTTGCCCAGGACGCTCGGCGAGGACGCGTCAATAGGCCTTGACCAGTATAGAACCCAGCCCTGGTGCCTTGGAAACACTCCTGCGTCCCAGAAATAGGATGAACCTTGACCTACTAAATGCTATCTTGACAATACCATTTGGCCTGTTGAGGGCAGGAAAATGCTGTACAACTTAGCAACTCCATGATTATGTATTAAAAGAAATTGGAACAGCTAAAGCATACCAGAGTCATTTTGAATCTGAAGCTTCAACTTCATCATTAAAGCTAAGTTTATCCTGTGGATCTTGTGAGACAGATATTAGTGAAGATGAGAACATGATTCTGTATGGTATATCATCTATGTAATTTCTTACTTTCTCATTCAAGATGTTTTTTCTAGATGTTTTCCAATACAATCTAGATGTTTCTAGATGTTGTTTGGTCCGTTTCTAGATGTTTTCTGTCAAAGAAAAGTGGCAACCCTGGTTCGTTGTGCTTCCGGTGTGAGCGCTTCTCAATTTCCTCCATAATTCTCGAGCAATACTTAATACTCATTTTGGTAATGTTGAATATGTTACTACATCATTCATTTACTTTTAAAAGTTGTTGAATATCGTCATACTATCTCACTGGATATCTCCTGTATCAGGGTTGCCAGATACATGGGCACCAAAAGGAGGATTTTTTTTCTCATATCCATTATTCATTATGATTACAGTACAGGACATCGCTGTCCATACCAGCATCTTTCAGCTGTATGTTGATTTCTTGGCAAGATTACGCTCAGTAGTTTGCCATTGCTTTCTGAGCGGCCGGCTCACATACCACGTAAGTTACCGACTCGATTCGAACCACTGCTGATTCTAACCGTCATCACGTTACCGACGAGAGTATACGAGATTACGGAGAAAAGTCATAACCTCTAAGCCACGAAACCGGCAAAAGGAGGATATAATATATTATTAAAAATAAGACAAAAAAAGAGGACAAAGGACTAAGGAGGACATAGACATTGAATGTGATTGAATGTTTCATTTGAATCATTCCAGATTAAACCCACAATCAGTACAATTTTATTACAATAGCTGCCAATAAGTGTATCTTACTGTTAGTGAATCGACCAAGAAACAATTTCAAAATTAACAATCATGTTAAAAAATAAATATAAATTCAATGGAGGTCTTTTTCAAAATGCTCATCATCAAGTGCCCTGCCAGCTGGCGTAGGCGTTGTCTCTCCACAGATCTCGGTCGTTGGTGTTCTGGATCAACTCTACTGATGGTATTCCTCCATGCCACCGTCTCAATCCGTCATGCATCATTTCTCTTGGTCTGCCTCTGCCTCCCTTCCACTCGATCTTTCCAGTTGTCACGATCTTCTCCAGTGCCTTTCTTCTCATCACATGACCGAAGAAAGATTATATATAATGTACCTTCCTTAATGACCAAGTACTACAGGAGACAAATGAACATCGTAAACTTATTAGAGAAATTAGACGTAGACAGTCAAAATTTTTTGGACATGTTATGAGAAGAAATGGATTGGAGAACTTAGTGACAACTGGCAAGATCAAGGGGAACAGACCAAGAGAAAGACCGAGAGGAAAATACCTGGATGGCTTGGCCACATGGCATGGACGAGACAGGAACACTGAGCTGATCCACGACACTGGTGATCGAGTGAAATGGTGAGTCATGACCGCCCACGCTTTCCGGCATGGCACGTGATTGATTGACCTTCCTTATTGTTGTATAATGTTCTAGTTTCATTAGCCTGTATCAGGCAGTCCAAGGAATTTGCAACATTCGTCTCAGGAACCATATCTCTGTTGCTTCTAATTTCTGCTTAATTTGTTCATTTACATTCCAAGATT
This sequence comes from Cepaea nemoralis, assembly GCA_014155875.1. NCBI lineage: Eukaryota > Metazoa > Mollusca > Gastropoda > Stylommatophora > Helicidae > Cepaea > Cepaea nemoralis. The sequence goes on along the minus strand of JACEFZ010024665.1, from coordinate 220,621 downwards.
CTGAGTCAATTACAATCACAATTGAACTGACTCAGAAAGCATGCTGACGAGGGTGAGGACGGGCAGGCTTTGTGCAGAGTGGCTTGCTTCACTTCGGAGGTCACGGGTGACAAGCATCGCCTGGATCTTTTCTCCGGGGCATGCCGGTGTGCTGGAAAATGAACAGGCGGACAGATTGGCTTGCTCTGCAGAACTTGGTGGAGTATTGATACATGACAAGACAGACGTGGTTGCAGCCTTGTGGGAGCACGTGTACACCTCAGAGGAGCAAATGGATTACCATGATCTGGCAAGAATGAGACAGCGAGGAGTGACGAGGGGATATTGCCGACGCTCAACGCTCAGAGGAAAGGCGAGACGGACATATAATCAGATTGCTACTGGTACTATTGGTGTTGGAACTCTTCACTGGCTGCTGAGGATGGGGACGGAGCGCTTAATGAGAATGCCCCTAATGCTGTGATGTCGATTCCTAAATCAATCAATCAATCATTCCAAGATTCACTGCCATACAGCAAAACTGGTTCTATATAGCATTTCAGCACTCTCTTACATTGAGTGACAGTGGTTTATTGCATAAGATACTCTTCATTTTCTGAAATGCGGCTTTTGCTTGCTCTATTCTGCACTTAATCTCTGTTGTACATCTTCCATCTGATGTTATAAATGCTCCTAGGTATCTAAAATTATCCACTTGGTTAAGAATTTTCCCTTCTATTTTTGTCACATTTTGGTGTCACCATTTTCTTTTATATCATCATTGTTACTGTTTTCTTGATATTCAAGGAGAGTCCTTTCCTTGCACTCTCTGTTACTACAATGTCCAACAATTGTTGTAGGTCTGTTGAATTATCCGCCAACAATACTGTGTCATCTGCATAGCGTATATTATTTATATTATAACCTCCAACTAGTATTCCTGGCATCTCTTTGATCTCTCTCATTATTACTTCGCTATATAGAGAAAAGAGATCTGGTGACAAGACACACCCCTGTCGTACCCCTAGCTTTATCTGTTCGTAACTACCTTCTTTATTTCCCATTTTAATTGCTGCTACTTGGTTCCAGTAAATATTCTTTATTATTCTTAAATCTTTCCCATCAATGTTGATATCTTCTAACATTTTAATCAGTTCATCATGCTTTACTTTATCAAATGCCTTAGTTTAGTTTAGTCGATGGATCATCATCACAGCACATGGGTGTAACCCAGAAGTGCTCCGTTCTCCTCCTAACTCAAACCTGAGTCTGAAGAAACTCAGCTCAGTGCATGAACTCCGTAGCACCGGCGAGGATCCTGGAATAATTTGGGTAGATTTTTAACTCAAAATTTTTGCCCGGTCAGTGCCGTTAGGCTACTCTTTTTCGATTTCCAACTGCCAAGGGATTTTTTTACGTGCACAACAATACACACGGGCGTCCGATCTCACTACCCAGAGACCTGGGGAAATTATATTACTAGAAGTCCACGTGAAAAAATCACAGTCCCCACCGGGGCTTGAACCCGGGATCCCCTGCACTCGAAGCGAATACCATACCTCGAGACCATGCAGCCCCCCCCCCCCCCCCCCCCCCCCCCACCATTAGTATAATATGCCTTAGTATAATCTATGAAGCACAAATATGTCTTTCTGTTTCTCTGTTGACCTAAGACAAGGCAATTGATGATGATGATGATGATGATGATTGACTCTTCAGTCACAGAGAGCGTTTCAGTTGTTTAAATAAGACAACATCAGTGAAGGAATGGTGTCAATATTGACTATTTGAATTTGACGGTAATATGTCTTGGTGTTTAATTTTGTTTTCAGAGACAAACATAGCTCAGTATTATTTCAATTTGAAATAACAAAAGTGGTTATGAGATATAACAGTTGATATAAATTCAGAGATTTTGATCAACACACAGAAAGATTGATTGAAGAGATAGTACTACTAGCGAGTTTGACCGTGCCGTGACATGAACTAAAAACGGAAGTGATATACGGCGCCACCCCGAAATTATCCATGGTGTCCCCAAAAATGGCTATCTAAAGACCATTCATGCTTTCGATGTCATTCATTAATTCAAATATCACGTGACAATAACACACGTCATCTTGGCTTCAGCAGAAAAGGTCCCCCTAATATTCTGTGCATAGCGATTGGTTGAAATTATCATGACTTTTAATAAAATTATTTGCAAAATGTAAGTAATTTTATTAATTTACAGCTTGTGTACTTAATTGTACAATATGTTTAGATGTATGTTCGAATTCTGCACACACTTTTACATATATGTGAAAAGTTTCATCGATGAAGATTGATCTTGGGGGTATAACATTTTTTTTTCCTGCCAATTTTCGCCTTTGTGAATGGAAAGCCAAGATGGCAGCCGAGGCAAATATCGATTGGAATCGGCTCAAATTGTGCAATTTGAACTACTAAAGTTTAAGCGAATAAAAGTTTACAGATTAATAATAATTTATTTGTATACTTGTATTATTTTTTAGTCATTTAACAGGATGGAACATATTTTTAAAGTCAGTTATAGTATCCGTCTATGAGCCGTTTTAGACGGACCGAAGGCGGAGATAATGAGACACACTGGAGAGCACCAAAAATGTGGGCAATTATGAAAATTTGTGAGTTTAAGTTCCTGATCCTCAAATGTGAATATCTCCGCTTAGAATTGACATACAGGCATCACTGAGGCACCATTAGATTTGGTTTTTGAGGGCCAATCTATCTGTGGTGGTCTCATTAGTAAATACTCAATTTTAAAATCATGATTGTTCCTACTAGTATTACTGGAGGGTCTCGGTGGCCAAGCAGCTAGCTGCCTTGCATTCCGAAAGTTGTGGGTTCTATTCTAGGTTCGGTTTATGGCAGTTAATTTAGTAACATTTTCTAAGTTGCTTTTTAATTATGCAACCTGCATAGTTGGATACCTCTTGAAATAAATCCAATTGTACCTTTTCACATGGCAACAGAGATAAGTGGAGGTGACCGAAGCTGTGGTCGGGGATGAAGCTGGGATCCCACGTGCCAAGGGGCAGGTATAGGCTGCATGGGCTCTCCCCACCGAGGGAGGGGGGGCTTGAGAGTGGACAAGGTAACAGCCAAGGGACAAGCTTAACATCAGGGATAACGAATATGACCGAACGAACGTCTCCATGGCAGGGGCCAGACGCCCGGAGTCATGATCCAGAAAGTATTAAGAAATTAAAGGGTCCGAAATGCTTGAAGAAGGGGGGTTTTTTCTTCTGATGATCGGAAGCCTCCTGCCGTGGTTGCTCTGCGTCGGAGTTCCTACGATTAAGTCTGTAGGTCAATTCTAAACTGAGATATGTAGATGTGTGTGTCAGTTAAAGTTGGTCTGACCATGTTTTTAAAATTGGGTATTTACTAATGAGACCAACACAGATAGACAAGCCTTGAAAACCCAAAACCAACAGTACCTCAATGATGCCTGTATGTCAATTCCAAGCGAAGATATGCATATTTGAGCGTCGGCATCTTAAACTTCTTTCGTTCGCTTGAAATATGTCTATAACTGGAATGTTGTCTCTTGTATGAATTTAACTGTCTTTTTTAGTTCACTCAGCGGTCCATAGAGTTTGCCTAGATGTGTTATATCTTGGGCAGTCTTGGAGTATGTGTCTGCGACGCCAATCCACATGTGCACATGGCTGATTCACCAATCTTGAATTTTGTATACATGTGGTTGCGTAATCTATTGTGTCCTGTTCTGAGGCGCAGAATAATGACTTGTTCTGGTCTATCCATAACGTGGTAGTCATCTTGAGCAGGGTTTGGTGGTTTTCTGACTTATTTGATCACCTTTTTCTTTTGGTTTTATGAAACGGACACATCAGGCTGTTCTTCTTTGGCTCCTTCCTTAGCCAATTGATCAGCTCTGTCGTTTCTGGGTACTCCACAGTGGCATGCTATCCACTGTAGGGGGACCTTATGCTGACTGCTAAGTTCAGAAAGTTGTGTCCTTAGTACTGGCGATTTCCCAGACAGGAGCACCTCGAGTACTGATTTTGCATCTGTCAATAGCACCACAGGTTGCGTAACATGGTTGGTATTTAGTAATTTAGTAAAACAGGGCTTCAGGAATAACATCAGAAATCATGTCTTGAAGTAATCATAGGACATTGTTTTTAATTAATTATCTTGAAAAACAAAATATTAAATTCATTTATATAGTTTATATTTGCATACAAATGTAACTTACAAATCCTTTCAGACTGACAGTAAGCATAAGATGGAGAATAAACTTCTATCAAGTGTCAAGATAGAACAACCTGAAGTCTGTGTAGGTCAAGGTAAGTTTAAGTGCAATGTAATATAACAGTTAGTAGAATATTCTTTACAGGATGTTGCAGTCAACCCCAGCATTTATTGGCTGTTTGTGATTTACTAGATAATTCTACATTTAGAAGTTTGCCATTGCTTTCTGAATTGTCAAAGTATTATACCATCAAAATCAACACAATAGCACAATGTAAATCTACTCAGACACTGGGAAAATAAGGTCATAGGTGTGACCAAGTATCCACCAGGGATCAGTGCACAACTCTGCAGTTGAGCAGAGCAGGGCACTCTCTTGTCCTGACAATCAAAAATTGTTGTCAAAGGCAGAGATAAAAGACCCCTGTGTGAATATGGAAGGCAAGGGAAAACCACAACATTATCTTCCCAAGACAAGTTTAAAAAAGGAACGTGGAATGTCAGGACATAGTTGAGAAGAAAAGTTACATAATGTAATAAAAGAAATGAAAGATATGAAGCTTAATATCCTAGGCATGAGTGAGATGAGGTGGAGGAGATCTTGTAAAGTGATAACAGACAAACACACAATAATTTGTTCTGGAGGTAATACATATGGAAAAGGACTAGGACTAATGTTTAATGAGGAAGCAGATAAATCAATGATTGGTTAGTTGACTACATCGTACAGTTATTATGTTCAGATTTCAAAGTCAAGCCAAAAAATATAAATATTATACAAGTGTAGGCACCAAAAACAAGTGGAATTACAAACATTTTATGACAAAGTAGAAATGGCGACAGGGATGGACAATTTAAACATGATTCAGGAACCAGCCCTGTTTGTCAGGAACCAGTATATGTTTTTAAACACGGGCTAAGAAAAGTATGAATCAGTTGTTGAGTTAAGAACTGACATCACTGCACTCAGGACATTCCCATACATACTCCGTCCCCTTGTTCAACAGCCAGCGAAGAGTCATACTACTAATCGTTCCTACTGCTATCTGATTTAAAGTTTTGCTGGTCTTCCCTCTCAGTTTTGAGATTCAACCCCTGCTAATCCTCCGCAGTCTCATTCTTTTGCACATACGGGTTCTCAATCTGTTCCTCCGCCTTCTCCATCTGATCCCACAGGTGCACAACCACCTCTCCCTTGTCCATAGGTAATGTACCGCCAAGATGCGCATTCCCTGCCAGCCTATCAGCCTGTTCATTCCCCAAGGCAAAAAATCCATACAATTCTCACAATCTGTGACCTCTGTAGCGAGGTGAGCCATTCCACACGAAAACATTCCTTTCTCCACCTTACTGAGCAAACTCCTTGAGTCCATGATGAAGACAGTAGTGTGTTGCAGTGATGTCCTCTAACCAGCGGAATGCCGCTGTTACTGCTTCCGCATCCTTTCTCATGCTGGAGTTGTAGCCTTATATGCCAGACTCTCCTTTTTTAAGAATCATCCATAAGCCTTCCCAATGAAATCCCAATCACTACGTTTGTTTCTCACCACTGACCAGTCGGTGTAGATCACTATGTCACCTTGATGTATGATACTCTGGATCATTTCTTGCACCTTAAACTCTGTGCTGCCCACTGCCCATTCTCTGCTCTCACAACCCCGTGTTACTATTAAATTGTACCTGTCCGTCATGTCTTCCAATACTTTAACTCACTCCTTGCACAATTGATGGTGTCTAGATCACACCTGATGTATAGATATTGCTGTCTGTGCCATCCAGTATGAAGCAATCTCAGATAAAGCTACATATTTTGAAATGAGCCATTAAATGTCCTTTATTGGTGGCCCAGTCAAAGATATCACTGTGAGGACACTTAAGTTATTCACACATCTCTAGAGCTTTAAAGTAGCCAGCACTTGTTGCATCTTCCAATGGAACAATATAAATAAATGATGTCTCCTTCACTTTCCCTTCTCTGATAAAATTTATGTATAGTATCAGCCCCTCATCATCAGATCTGTCTGCATCTCCGTCAACTAAGATAACTGACATATGGGTTTTCCTTTATTTCAATATCATATCTTCATGAAGATATGAGGCAATGTATGATATACATTCTCTACACTTGTTTTTTAAAACTTCTCTGAATCAGTCACATTAAGCCCCCTCTGCCGTGTCTCCACCTTACCGAGATAGATGGGTTTGAGTGTTCCAATGACCCCAAGATCTATGCCGAAGGTAGCATAGCTACTGGTAGAGTCTCCCATGTCAAACAGGTCAAGGGATAGGAACCAGATGAAGAGGGACACATACCTGCTCAGAATGGTGCTATGAAGTCCCATAAAGTACCGCCAGGCGGTGATAGTGCCGGGCCCCCTGCCTCGAGGAGGGTCTACCCAATGCTACTTGTGGTCACCTTCCCCTGAGCTGTGGAGTCAAGGCACTAACAGATAGTGTAAGAGCTATTGGCCAAACACCCTGACTACTCAACATACTACAGTGGAATGCTGAAGGAGTTTTTAACAAGAAAGTCTCTCTAACAAATCGTCTTCATAAAAATAGAATAGATGTGGCATGCATTCAAAAGATGCACCTCAGTGCCCATCATTCTTAGTCAGAGGATATCGGGCCACACGTTTTGATCGTGAAGGACCCAAAAGAGGAGTTCTAATACTTACACAAAATACAATACCTTACAGTGAAATATCTGTAATCTCTGACAACCAGAAGGAAATTGTAGGTATTGATATAATACCTTACAGTGAAGTATCTGTAATATCTGACAATCAGAAGGAAATTGTAGGTATTGATATAATGATAAAGGACGTGAAAATAATTTAAAATTTGTATAGCCCAGCAGATAAGGATCTAAAACTGTCAAACATGAAAATTAATTACTAATACAAACTGTATTATAGTCGGAGACATTAATAGCCGCCCAGAAAGATGGGGATACCCAGATACTGACAGCAGAGAAGATGGAACTGGAGGGCTGGGAAATGGACTCTAATCTCCATCTGCTCAACAAAGTGTATGACACACCGAGCCTCTACTCTAGAAGATGGTGTACCACTTCCACTCCAGACTTAGCCATCTGCACAGGAGACATCCTCCACAAAATCGATCGCCATGTGCTTGACCAATTAGCAGGCAGTAACCACAGACGTATCAAACTTGTAATGAATATAGAGTATGTTCCACAGGAGCAAAATCCTTTGCCTTGCTGGAATTACAAATGCCGATTGGGATAGATTTGCCATACTAACAGATAAATACTGTGAAAATGTAAAAACATGACATGGCAACATAAAACAAATGGTGAAAGTCTAAACAAAGCAATAATACAGGCAGACACTGAGTCAGTTACAAGAGGAGCAAAGAAATATTACAATACTATACTGGACTGAAGAACTACAAATTTTGGAGGACAAAGTTGAAGATGCCAGGAAGACAGCAGAGAGAGAGAACAAACAACTAAAGCGAACATCTCTCTCAAAATGATCTCAGAAAAATATAAAAGAGCATTAAATCAAACAACAAGAGATTGTTGGAGGGAAAATCCCCAGAAAACCTGAACTTTGACAGGAATGAAAACAGACTGGAAACTAGTGAAAGCCATGAACAATGAAGGACCCAGAAAAAAAGAAATGACAAGTTAACAAGGAAATGCTACTGCTTACAGGGAAAAATGTTGCAAATACACTAATGGAACACTATGCTAGCGCAAACTACATTGATGTTACAACAGAACAGAAGAAAGCAGTCAAATATAAACAAACACATCATAGTAATACAGAGACAGCAGCAGAATTATATGATAGCAAATTTTAAAATGTAAGAAATGGAACAGGCTATGAATACCCTTAAACAAAACAAAAAAATCACCAGGAGTGGATGGAATTACAAACGAAATGCTAATAGGACTAGGTACTAAAGCAAAAAAACAAAAAAAATTAGCAGTCCTAAATTATCGATGAGATTGCACTGCAGTACATGAAGATATAGGACACAAGAAATGGATGACGGAAGACATCTCAAAACTCATGGAAATAAGAAGAAATAACAAAAATAACAAGGAAAAATATGAAGAGATTCACAGGAAAATTAGGAAGCTATGCAAAGAGGCAAAAGAAACATGGCTTGAGGAAAATTGCAAGGAAATTGAAAACCAACACAACATCCGGAATACCAAATTAATGCACAAAAGAATTAATGACATCACTAACAACAGAACACACATCAACAGGTTACCTAAAAACCAAAGATGGCAAAATCATAATAGATAAAGATCAGATTTTACATGCGTGGTCAGATTATGTGCAAGATCTTTATGATGATACAAGAAAAGAGCTATATGATCATCGGAATAATAATGAAGGACCATAAGTTTTGAAGATGGAAGTTCAGAATGCTCTTAACCATATGAAAACTGGCAAGACCCCCGGTTACAGATAACATCACAATAGAAATGATCAATGCCTTAGAAGAATATGGAATAGACCAAGTCATCAGACTGCTGAAAGCAATATATGATACTGGAGATATACCTCCTGAATTATGTAATTCTATATTTATTGCAATCCTGAAGAAATCAGGAGCCTTGGAATGTGATCAACATCAAACAGTTAGTATAATGAGCCACATCACGAAGATTTTGCTGAGAATTATCATGCAAAGAGTTAGGAAGAAAATACAACCTGAAATAGGAGAAGAACAATGTGGGTTTGTAGAAGGCAAGGGTACAGTAAATGCTGTGTATATACTGAGAACAGTAATTGAACGTTCTATAGAAGTAAACAAAGATCTATATCTTTGCTTTATTGACTACACAAAGGCTTTAGATAAAGTGAGACATGTCGACATGATAAGGATGCTTGAAGATCTACAAATTGATGGAAAAGACCTTAGACTTGTAAAAAACATATATTGGAAACAACAAGCTGCCATCAGAATTGATAATGATGTAGGTCAATATCAGCCTATTAAAGAGGTGTGAGACAGGGATGTGTAATGTCTCCAGATCTTTTTTTTTCCCTGTACAGTGAAAATATTTTCAGAAATATAGAAGATATGGAAGGAATCAACATTGGGGGACGATACATCAATAACATTAGATATGCAGATGATACAGTCTTGATTGCAGACAATGAACAGGACCTGCAACATTTAGTAGATGCGGTTGTTGCACACAGTGAACAACTAGGGTTAGAACTGAATAGTAAGAAGACACAGATTATGGTCGTCACAATGTGATATATTCTTAAGCAAGTGAATCGGTACAGTTATCTTGGAACAGTCATAATATCTGATGGGAGATGCCTTGAAGAGATTAGAACAAGAATTGCCATTGCGAAGGTAGCCTTTTGCAAGATGAAAAACATACTGACCAATAAAAAGATATCAATTGAAATGAGGAAAAGAGTGTTGAAGTGCTACATAGAACCTGTACTTTTGTATGGATGTGAAGCATGGACAATGAGCAGTCAAGCTGAAAAACATCTGATGGCTGTGGAAATGTGGTTTCTGAGGAAAATGCAAAGAATACCATGGACAGACAGAAAAACCAATGAACAAGTCCTTCAAGAAACAAATGAAGATCGTAAACTGATTAAAGTCATTAGACGTAGACAGTCACAATTTTTTGGGACATGTTATGAGAAGAAATTACTTGGAGAACTTGGTGACGACAGGTAAGATCGAAGGGAAGAGACCAATGGGAAGACCGAGAAGTAAATACCTGGATGGCTTTGCCACATGGCATGGTCGAGACAGGAACACGGAGCTGATCCACGACTCTGGTGATCGAGTGAGATGGCAGAACATGACCGCCCACGCTTATCGGCATGGCACATGATGGATGGATGGATGGACACCATTCTGTGATGTGGATAGTAATACTGTATCAGCATATCAAATCTCTTGTATTTCATGACCACCAATATTTAGGGCAGCATATAGCTCCCTGTTTATATCATCTCTGACATTTCTCATTATATTTTCGGCGTACAGGTTAAACAAATAGGGGTACAGCACATTGTGGCATGTTGGGAAGTTGGAAGCAGTACCCACCTCGACCTACCCCACAATGAAGTAACACTAAGAGGATGGGACTAATTTTGTTTGGAGGGGATGGGTCCTTGGAAGCCAAAGTGTCCCATAATAGCTCTGGAAATCTAGGGGTTTCCCAGGAATGTTGATTTCTTCCCTCCAAAATCTTCCTTCCCGAAAAGAGAAACTTATTTAGCTCACGAGTCCCCCACCTATGATCATTTTCCCTTTTAGGTGAAATGGTCACAGGAAATTTATAAGATTTAAAGTTCCCTTTTCTGAGTAACCTGGAACCTGGGAGATTACAATAGAACAGAACTTTGCTGTCTATTCGTGTTTACCCAGCCACCTGTAGTTCCAGATTCTACAATTATGTGATGTAGTTTCATTAACTAAACACATAAATAATAAAATGTTTTGTCACACCACAATGTACTTGACAGAAGAATGCAGGAAAAGTTAATTTTGTTTATTAACCAAAAAGCTGTGGAAATAAGCCAGTAAAGCATTTATGAACATATGAAAAATACACATCAGTCTATAGGATAATGTTCTAAATACACAATGGAGAATAGAACTCATAAAAGATCTCATGGTGGTTCATTCATTTAGCCACTGGATTACACCACTGATTTCCTACCATTGTCTCTGCACTACACAAATGTTTTGCTTGTGAATTTCCAAGTAATTTATTAGTGAAACCTTTAAATCAAAACAGTCTACACAAAATAAGATCTGGAGAGGTTCATAAATACTCTCCTCTCTGGAAGTTCTTGCTGGTTCTCAAGTTATCTGAATGTATAACTGATTATAACAAAGTCCTTCACTATTTGATTGTCAGTAAGACTTCTGCCATAATTTTGATAATCTGCAGGTCTTTGTGAGGTATAAAATGATCCTAGTGATCTTAGGAATATTCCTGAATTTCAGATCTTGTTAATCATCAGAATGATCATGAAGCACAGATCCCATTGGGCACATTTCGGTAATGATCTGGGGACTCTTGATTAGATTAATCTTAGTCCTGACTACAGATCCCTTTTAGCACCTCTTTGTTAAAGATCTGCTATTGGTCTACAGATCCATTGAACACCTATTGGGCAATGATCTGCAACTCTGGATCATGACAATCTGCGAACACCGTCATCCTCACCTGAGGTGAATAAACATGGTGAACCTATTTATATCTAGTCAATGGATGATAATTCTCCAGTTGACAAGAATGAAAAGGGCTACAGACAGGAGTTACAGAAGGTAGCAGATTCAGGAAGTACCTACAAGTTAGAGCTACAGTGTCTCTTCTTTGTACTGGCATTAGACATCAGCAATTGTATTTGGCAAGCCCTCTTATTCTGCTCATGTACATATTTATCTGTTGGCTGATGTTCTCACAGAGGAAACAGACACAGTGAATGACAAGGCTAGGAGAGGAATGATGGAGAGTTAATGATGAAATGCACCCAGCATAACTGATCCTAAATAGTAATGGAACAGAACAGGATGATTGTTCATCTTATTCATAATAACTCATGTTACCAATCAGTGCTGCCTCAATTGTTTTAGTCTGCCTGGTTACTTTCCCTGTTTATACCTTCTCACCTCTTCTGTCATTTCCTTTACTTCTTCTTCTGACACTGGGGTGATAATCCCCTTGACAGTTTAGAAGTGATTATGCATGAAAGCATATTATGTCCTTTACTTACTCCGTCAAACAGGGTGATGGTTTTATAAAACTACATTCCACATGTTGCATCCAAGTAATAATGTAAAGAAACATACGTTAAATATTTTCACTCTTAAGTTACCATAATGATTAACATATAATTGGTATGAATGTGGAGGTCTATGTGAAACATTCCTTATGAGGATTTACACTGTCTCTCATTCATTAACACATATATACAGAGTGAAAGACAGATGAGATGACACAATGCACTCATTCTCTCATTCTAACACCAATCTTCTTTTATTCGTTCACTTGAGTGCTGGAGTTGGGCTGTTAGCTTGACTGTGGTTCGGTCAGAGTGCTAGATACATAGTCGATCATGTCACAATGTGTTCGAATAAATCACAGCAGTATAAATGCTGGACCCGTCAATGATGCTAAACAGTTACACACACAATCTGTCTTCACATCACGGACATATAAGATAAGAGGTAGAGCACTTTCATTCCTCCCTCTCACATTCGCGTGTGTTGAAGTTTCGCTGTGGATTGAAATCAAGGCAACAGACAGCACACAGATCATAGATTGTCCTGTACTAAACCTGCTCTGAACGCAGTCAGAAAGCTAGTAGGATTTAGACTTAGGAATAGCAGTCTGGGCTTAAGTGAGCCTCTTTTCACAGCTTAAGACATAGTGTTTGTACAGCAACTCTTCTGGAAACGAAAGATAGATGGAGTCAGATATCTACACCAGTGATGGCGGTAAGCAGCCATTTCTGGGACCGGGTAAAAGTTGGCGCCTGTCTTCTGATAGAAGAATATATATTCATTAGTGCCAAAACTTACACACACACACACTCTCATACAAAGCTTTACCTGACTCATAAGTATTTAAGACTCAGCAACAATGATGTTAGACCAAAGTCTTCCCATGAATCAGGCGGGGGACATACATTCGAGAAACTCCCCATGAAACACAACCAGCTCCCATGACGGCTCAACTGTATGTGCAGAATTATGGCGTCTATTGTCCCAAGAGCATTCGCGGCGACGCGATTCTTCTAGGTTATCCAATGAATAGGGCAGGATCTGAACATCTGACCTGTCTATCACTGGGTGACATGGCTATTATTAGAGCTGATGCCACATTCTTGACATTCCAATGCTTTCTGCTGTGAACGCTTTTGTTGAGAACTGTGTTTTTGAGGTAGTGCTGTGCAGGTGTGAACTGACGGAGTGCGCAATATGCGACACACATGGCCCTGATTGACTCCTAGCTTGATGTCAAACAAATCTGATGTTTCGCCATTTATTCTAACTGCTGCTTGTTGGTTTAGATAGAGCATTTTTATGAGTTGTACAACATAAGGTGGAAAGCCCATATTTCTCATGATTTCCCAAAGTTTCTGATGTTGTAGACAGTCAAATGCCTTTGAAAAATCCACAAAATATGAGAATAGGTTTACCTTAATTTCTCTGCACTTCTCTATTATTAAACGCATGTTGAGTATGTGATCTTCTCCTTCTTCTTTGCGTTCATCCGGAGTGTTTTTTTCAGATGTGATTGCGGAGTGTTGTTATGCACCCTTGGGCGAGCTCATCCGGCTTCTGCGTGCATTTTTGACCAGGTTAGCATTCCTGGAGGACTCTCACTTTTGTGGTGCCGTCCACATCCCTGCTGGTCAAGTTGGAACGGTCGAGGACTTCACGGTCATCCCTCAAGGGAAGGCAGGGACAGTCCATGGATTTTCCACCATCCAGGGTGGCTTCCATAGTTGCAGAGCGGACACATAGCACCCTGTTGCTGGGCTCACCGAGGACATCATCATGTCCTGCTCATGGCTGCTTTAATTCCTCACTTCAATATATTGGGCATTTTGTTCGCCCCAGGGCTGTTCCAGCACAAACCAGGCTGGTCTGCAGACGGTATCCACTCAGCGAGTTTTCGATTCGGACATGTGCTTGTCGTTGCGTCTGGGGACAATATAGTCAGAACTGTTCCGTGCATGGCGGACATTCGGAAAACTATCTAGTCAGAGCTGTACCAGGACATGAGGTTCATTCAGAAAACTAGGTAGTCAGAGCTGTTCATAGCACGAGGGACAATCGGAAACTAGCTAGTCAGAGCTGTTCCGAATGTTAAGGACATTCGGAAGACTAGCTAGTCAGAGCTTTTCCGACCATGAAAGACATTTCACTTGGACGTAATTGCATAGTGCCAGTTTTTATTTTGCCACCCAGTAGGCCGGCACTTCCGACTTCAGCGGGCATTTTTTAATGAGGCCAGGCTTCCTCGGGTTTTGAGGCACGTTAGACTTATTGTTGTGATGTCGCCCACATCTCAGCTGGTCAAGATAGAATGATATGAGACATCAACGACATCATAGTCGACCCTCAAGGGAAGGCAGGGGCAGACCATGGGCATTCTCTCGCTATCCAAGGAGGCTTTCCATAATTGCAGAGCCGGCACATATTGCTCTGAGACTGGGCTCACCCGAGGAGTTGCCATGTCCTGCTCATGGCTGCTTTAGTTCCTCACTTCAATGTGTTGGGCATCTCGCTTGCCACTGGTCGCTCAAGCACACACCAGGAGCGGTCGGACTGCGGGCGACATCCACTCGGTAAGCTTTTGCTTTTGACTTTGGACCACGCAATGGATTCGCTAGTCGTGCATTCCATGTTGTGTTATTGAGACGTTTTTGTTCATTTTTGTCTACACTCTCTATGAGTTAGATACAGACAGTTTTCGTAACCATTTCATTCAACTGGGGCATTTTCTGCATTTTAGTACTCGTTCACGAGGTAGGCTTCATGTGCTGCCGGCTCAGCACCTTATCTCCGTGCAGCAGTGAACGGGAAATGGCCAGGCCCTCTCATCCGGGAATCCCTCATATTCCACAGCTGAGAGCCTTCGAACAAGTATCAGAACTGGGAATGTAGCATGCTCAGTATCTCACCTCTATTTCTCGGTAGGTGTGTATCTGTCCGGCTCTCACATCCGAGGGTGTGTGGCTTAGAGGTGTTCAGCCTAAATCAGCCTAAATCCTCGACAGAGAGCCTTAGGGTATTGTCCGGACCAAGAATTTCTGCCTTCGTGCGCCTGATTTTAAACTCTTGACTGCTATCCTCAGTCTACCTGCAGAGCAGCAGGTTGTGTCTCTCTTAGACTGGCCCCTATCCTATAAACTGTCCGATATGTAGATTTCATCCATCGGCAAGCAGATGGGGTCAATGGGACACGCAAGCTCCCCCACCACGGCAAGGTGGAGACACATCGGAGGAGTGTTTTCAAAATAAGACTAGCGGTTTTACAAACTGGACAACATAACATTTTTATTATTTCCTCAATTTCTGAATAATCAACTATTGCTCTTTGTTCCCGTTTTTTATATCCATTGTCATCACCAGAAGCATACTTGTTGCTGGTGGATGTCATGTATTTATACGTATCTCTTTTAAATTGGCTTCGGGTAATAAAAGAATCACTTCCACAACTTTGAGAAGAACACGATGGCTCAGATTCATTCAGATTCACTGTTAAAACACTTGGATTTAGAAGAATTGGCATGTGACTTTAGCTGGGTCGCATTCAGTAGTTTCAGAATTGTCTGTACCGTTTGCGATGTTCTGATAGGCTTTTCGCTGCTTACGAGCATTTGCGAGGTGTAGTCTGAGAGATTTCTTACGTTGAGTAGATGACTGTATGTTAAATTTCTTAGAACGAGGAATCTTTCAATGCGTGTCAATCTGTCGTCAACAGTAAACGTTCGGCACGTCGCCAAGTGTAAACAACACAAAGCCGCCATTTTGGAAACCCACGTGATCAGTTTCAGCCATCGGAGAACGAGCATTGCTTATCATCCCGTGGGGTGTTCCATATATGGAAGTTTCCGGACGATTACTGATACCAAACAAACTGTTGTAGACAGAAGAGTTACCGATTAGACAAACTCGGAGTTTCATGAACAGTTACGGAAGATCGTGACGTATCCGATCATATATGACACGTGCGTGTAGTGTGTTCCCGAGATATCATTGCTAGGGTTTGAAAACCGTAAATTTTGCAACAATTTTCAATAAGTAGACAATTTGACACATAGGGTGGGTTTAGTCAAATATGAATATTGCATTAAAATAAGTTTTTAAACAAAAACAAATACCGAATCTGATAGAAGACATGATAAGATGTCTAAAAATGAACTATTCCGAAAAATTGAGCAAAAAATCAATGTTTTTAGTGCCGCACATCACCTTAACAACAAAGCAAGCAGATGACTATTTTGCAGACTCATTCGCACAAGATAACAATATCAAAATTAGTCCAGAGAAACAACAAGAGATTCGAGAGAAACAGCAACATACAGGACAGAAGGAAATAGTCCATGAGGTTCTGGAGGCACCCATCACAATCAGCGAACTGGAGCTAGCCATATCAAAACTGAAAATGAGAAAGTCACCAGGAGCTGATGGTATCTCCAATGAAATGATCAGGTACCTAGGAACAGAGGCCAAAGCAAAGCTGTTGCAGATCTTCAATAACAGTTGGACCTTAGGCAGTGTTCCACAAGCCTGGAGAGAAGCAATCATGATACCCCTCCTAAAATCAGGGAAAGATAGTTCCATTGCCTCTAGCTACAGATCAGTTAGCCTCACCAGCTGTCTCTGCAAAACACTAGAGCGCATCATCAATCACAGACTGCATTGGTACATTGAAAGTAAAAACATCCTTGTGCCACAGCAAGCTGGCTTTAGGCAGTGCTACTCTACGGAAGATAGACAACTACCTCTCTCAAGAAATTGAGGATGCATTCCAAGAGAAGAAGCTGGTGCTTGCGGCATGGATAGATTTGAAGAAAGCCTTTGACAAAATCTGGTAAGAAGGTCTGATGAAGAAACTGAGAAACTGCAAAGTCAATGGAAGAATGTACAAATGGGTGAAAGCATACTTGCACAACAGAAGAGCCCGAGTACAGATAGACGGACTCAAGAGCAAGAAAGTACTACTGTGTCATGGTGTTCCCCAGGGCGGAGTCTTGTCCCCCACACTCTTTCTAATCTTCATCAATGATCTTGTTGCTAATCTACCGCATGGAATTAAATCGGCAATGTACGCCGATGACCTGGTTCTATGAAGCACAAATGAACATGCATCAGTGGCCACCAGATTACTACAAAGAGCTGTAGATACATTTGTTGCATGGGCAAATAGATGGTGTGTCAGCATAAACACTGACAAATGCAGCACCACTCTATTTACCCTCTCTCCAAAACAAAAGGCAGGGATCATCCAGATAAATTGAACACCCTTAAGAGATGATAAAGAACCAACATACCTTGGAGTAACATTTGATGGCAGGCTGACATGGAGAAAGCACATCAACAAAGCAGTAGCAAAAGTCAGAAGGAAAATAGCCATCCTGAGAAAGCTAAGTGAGCCAGTGGGAAAATACTTAGCAAAGTTTATCAATAGAGCATACGACAACACTTGGAATACGGCTCAGATGCGTGGTGTTCAGCATCAAAAACCACACTACAAGAGCTGGACAAGTTGCAAAATCAAGCACTTAAGAGTCACCACAGGAGGGATGAGATCAACCCCTATAGTGGAAATGGAGAAGATGGGAAGGACACAAGCACTGAGAGAGTGCAGAGATACGAAAACGCTAATACAAGCAGAAAAGTTCCTCAGCTTGCCAGGCCACCCTATGAAGAACAGATTTGAAAACCTAGCTATGTGGCAGTTGAAAAGACGTAGATTTATCCACCAGGCCACACGACTCTGCAGAGAAACTACCGATCTTCCCACAGTTGGTATCCCACTGACAACTATTCCAGAGCGAACTCCATGGAAAGATGAACATAGACTATCATTACAAATCCAGACAAAAGTGAGAGGAATATTTGACAAGGAAGAACAGAACAGTGCGCAGCGCAAAACAGACACTCTCAGCTTCTTTGATGAAGATACCCACAGGACCTCTGAATCCGAGTCTACACAGATGGGTCAGCACAAAATGCTGTTCGAAATGGAGGGAGCGGGAGTGTACATAGAATACATAAATACTACTAGGGACACAGCCAGAGTACCGACAGGAAAGTACTGCCATAACTATGATGCTGAAATTGAGGCAATCAAGATAGCAACAGAGAAATGACTAAATACCAGCAATGGTACACAACCTGTGGTACTCTTGACAGACGCAAAATCAGTACTCGAGGCGCTCCTGTCTGGGAAATTGCCAGTACTAAGAACACTACTTTCTGAACTTAGCAGTCAGCATAAGGTCACCATACAGTGGATACCATCCCACTGTGGAGTACCTGGAAACGACAGAGCTGATCAATTGGCTAAGGAAGGAGCAAAAAAAGAACAACCTGATGTGCCCATTACATACCATCAAAAGAAAAGAATGATCAAATCAGTCAGAAAGCCACCAAAACCTGCTCAAGATGACTACCACGTTATGGACAGACCAGAACAAGTCATTATTCTGCGCCTCAGAACAGGACACAATAGATTACACAACCACATGTATACAAAATTCAAGATTGGTGAAACAGCCATGTGCACATGTGGATTGGCATCGCAGACAGCAGAGCACATACTCCAAGACTGCCCAAAATATAACATATCTAGGCAAACCTTCTGGCCTAGAGAGACGACAGTGGAAGATAAACTCTATGGACCACTGTGTGAACTGAAAAAGACAGTTAAATTCATACAAGAGACAGAATTGCAGTTATAGACATATTTCAAGCGAACAAAAGAAGAAGAAGAAGAAGATTTCTTTGAACATTTCATAATCTCTTCCGTTCTTATGATATTGCTCTATTTTAATACAACAATCTTGTATATATTGGTTTTTGTCCTTTCTTGTGTTCTTTCTTATTTCGTGTGTTAAAGATTTATACTTCATCCTGCTGTTACCTGTTTCTCCTTTCTTTTTCAGTTCCCTTCATTGTTTTATTAATTTTAATGTCCATGATTTATGTTGCTTAGTCCTGGTCGGAATTAAATCTTTGGCTGCTGTTATTAAGATATCTCTAGCTTGTACTGCCAGTTCATCAGGTGTCATTTCCTCATGTATAGACATCAAGACCCCAAAACGATTCCTCACTTCTACGTTGTATGCATCTGGTATTTTTGTGAGATCAAAACAGAAGTGGCCTTGATCCTCGGGTAAGCTTTTTGAGTTTTGCTTTCAGATCTGCTTCTAGTAACTGATGATCTGTATCACAGTCTGCTTTTCGTAGGGTTTTTGTCGATGTTATGCTTGATCTCCATCTTCTTTGTATTAACATATAATCTATCTGATTTTTGGTAATACTGTCCGGGGACTTCCATGTGTAGAGTCTTCTTGGGTGTTGTTTAAAAAGTGTATTGGATATCGTTAACTTATTTACTTAGATCATACATCAGTTAATATTGTCATGAACTTAGATCATACATCAACTTAAATCACATGTGTCAAGCTCAAAGCCCGCGGGCCATATTAGGCCCAGTGTACGATCATATTAGGCCCGAGAGGTCTCAACCGACGTACAGATATGTTCGGCCCGAGAGAGAATTTTAGGGTATTTTAGATGGCCACTGATGTGAAAACACAGATGATTGAAAAAGGCAAAGAATTTGTTGCATTCTCCCTTGCTGTCGATGAAAGTAATGGTACAATTGACACTGCATAGCTCACCATCATCTGTGGAGTGGACTCCAGTTCGATTGTTACAGAAGAAATATTGGACATGAAATCCATGCATGGGACAATGACAGGAAAAGACATTTTTGACAACATATGTAAAAGTTTAACCGACATGAACCTGCCTTGGGACAAACTCATTGGACTGACAACAGATGGAGCACCAGCGATGTGTGGCGAAAAAGTGGACTAGTTGGAAGGATGCGGTTAAAGATGCAGCAGAACTGAACTGGTGAATTGATAGCATATCACTGCATCATACACTAAGGATCACTGTGTGGTAAAGTCCTCAACATGGAAGATGTAATGAGCACTGTAACACAAACCGTCAACTGTATCAGGGTCAAAGGTTTAAATCACCGCCAGTTTCAGTCCTATTTTTTGTGTGCAGGAAAACAGCGTCCGGCGACATGCCTTATCATACAGAGGTGCAGTGGCTAAGTCGGGGGAAAGTTCTCAGTACATTTTTCCAGCTGATCAAGGAAATCTGTCAATTCATGGACAGTAAAGGAAAAGTTTCAAGTTTTCTGGATAAATAGTGGAAATTGTGAGTTGGCGTTTCTGTCTGATATAACCATTCATCTCAACGACTTGAACCTGCAGCTCCAGGGATGATTTTATCACTGATATGCATGATGCAGTGAAGGCATTTCAAGTGAAGCTGCGCTTATGGGAGACACAAATGCACCAATGCAACCTGTCTCACTTTTCTTGTTGCCAAGCAATGTTAAACCAAGTCAACGCTATAGTGTTTCCCAATGCACACCTTGCTGAAAAACTTAGCTTATTTTGCGCTGAGTCCGCACGGCAATTTAGTGACTTTGAAGCACAGAAAAGTAATTTCGAGCTGTTTCGTAATCCATTTGCAGATGGGGTTAATAGAGCTGCAGTGTAATGGGACGCTAAAGGCAAAGTACGACACTGTGGGTCCTGCACAGTTCACTCGTTTCATTCCTGAAGAGATTCCCCAGCTTCGCCTACATGTGGCTCGAACCTGTTTGGTAGCACATATTTGTGTGAGCAGCTGTTTTCTGTGATGAAGATTAATAAAACATCACACAGGAGTTGTCTCACTTTTGAACACTTGCTGTCTATCATGAGTATCTCAATGACACAGAATATTACTCTCAACATAAACGAACTTGTAGCCAAGAAAAAGATGCCAAACATCGTGCTCTGACAAATTGACATAAGAGTGAAAATGTGTATGCCAATAATTTTTTATTATTAAAACTTGTTTCTGTTTTACTTTATATTAATGTTTAAAAAAGGTTTAATTTTTGACTTATTGAATTTTTATCATTTTCGGCTCGCAACCTTACGTGTGATTTGAGTTTTGACCCGCTGGGCGATTGAGTTTGACACCCCTGACTTAAATCATCGTGAACTTAGATCATACATCAGCTTACATCATCATGAACTTAGATCATTCATCTGTTGACATAACCCAATTTGGGGTTGTGGCTAGGTTATTGGTAATAATATTTTTAGTTGACATGACCCAGTTTATTGAGCTGGGCCATTGCTATATCACAGTGTGTTCAACTTGGCCTGAGTACTTTGGCACTGTGTCCTCATACAGGCGGGTTCCTTTATTATGATATTATCAATCAGGGCCCAGACAGTTGCATTAGGACATGCCTCCTCACATTGTCCAGCTTAATTAGTGATTGGTCGTTGAACAGATTAGGTATTGGTATATGGGGGGCTAAGCCACAGGATTGTATTTTCAATTAGCACCACGACACATCTACAAACTCCAAGTCCAATTATCACACAAGACTGGTTTCTTTTCTGTGTTTGATTTCCTTATTCCTTTTCACAAGTTTCATCTATACTTCTTACAAGCTAACGAACTATCACACTAACGTTCAATCACAACCAAATTTAAAATAAACTGAAACAAGGCGGCACTATGAATAGCCATATCCATCATCAGAATGTGATCAGTCCAGCTCAGACAGCAGCCACTGTTCGAATGCCCGCCTGAAGGTGACACGGCGCCTCACTCATGTTTTTTCCACATCATAATGTATGCTTGTGATTCATAATCACCTGTAAGTTATGACTCATCACTTGTGCTTACATCTGGGTCATGACACAGCTTAGATCATTCATCAGCTTATATCATCATGAACTTAGATCATACATCAGCCTAAATCATACATGAGCACATTAATCATTATTTTTCTCCATCTTGAAATTGATTGTCAGTAGCTGCAGTGTGAACACATCTGTTCATAATCACTACCTGGTATACTCATGAGGATATTAATGATTTACTTTGGTCTATTTCAGAAATACACTCTTGGTCTCCAAGGAGTCCTTACCACTCCATACAAGAGCATCTACAAAAGTGGCCATATGACAGCATAGACATGAAGGTTGTGAAACAAGAACTATCAGATGTTCTATGTGAGGACAGGAGTCACAGATTCAGTAAAATGGTAGACATATCTGGGGAGAGCATCATTCAGGACATGACAGAACACAACACCTCAGAATCAATAATGGTTGAGAACAGTTGTAAGGCATCAGGAAAACTTGACAACTGTTGTCAGATGTCAGAAAATGTGTCTTCTGTGATTGATACAAACAATAAACTATCTCTGTCTATTGAGAATTGTCAGCAGCAAAATAAGGAGAAACAAGAAAAACATACACAGAGCTTTGAAAATTCTCTTGATGACATTTTTAATTATGTCAGTTTTAGCTCTCATAGAACTCACACAGGAGACTTGTCTGATGTTTATAATCCAAGTGTTTGTGTAGACAGATATAAGAGAACACATAGTAAAGCGATGTCAAAGAAATGTAATGAGTTGAATGATCTTTTGATTCAAGATGACCATCTAGAGTGCCAAAAAAACATGACTCACAAGAGAATATATAAAGGAGAGAAACCTTACAAGTGTGATGATTGTGATGCTTCTTTTACTCAGGCTGGCAGTCTGAAGACCCACAACAGAACACATACAGGAGAGAAACCTTACAAGTGTGATGATTGTGATGCTACTTTTACTCAAGCTGGCAATCTGAAGACACATAAGAGATTACATACAGGAGAGAAACCTTACAAGTGTGATGTTTGTGGTGCTATTTTTACTCAAGCTGGCTGTCTGAAGAAACATAAGAGAATACATACAGGAGAGAAACCTTACAAGTGTGATGTTTGTGGTGCTTCTTATACTTACGCTGGCAGTTTGAAATGCCACAAGAGAACACATACAGGAGAGAAACCTTACAAATGTGATGTTTGTGGTGCTACTTTTACTGAAGCTGGCAGTCTGAAGACCCACAACAGAACACATACAGGAGAGAAACCTTACAAGTGCGATGATTGTGATGCTACTTTTACTCGAGCTGGCCATCTGAAGACACATAAGAGATTACATACAGGAGAGAAACCTTACAAATGTGATGTTTGTGGTGCTATTTTTACTCAAGCTGGCTGTCTGAAGAAACATAAGAGAATACATACAGGAGAGAAACCTTACAAGTGTGATGTTTGTGGTGCTTCTTATACTTACGCTGGCAGTTTGAAATGCCACAAGAGAACACATACAGGAGAGAAACCTTACAAATGTGATGTTTGTGGTGCTACTTTTACAGAAGCTGGCAATATGAAGATACATAAGAGAAAACATACAGGAGAGGAACCTTACAAGTGTGATGTTTGTGGTGCTTCTTATACTCGCGCTGGAAATTTGGAATACCACAAGAGAACACATACAGGAGAGAAACCTTACAAGTGTGATGTTTGTGGTGCTTCTTATAGTCATGCTAGTAATTTGGAATCCCACAAAAGAACACATACAGGAGAGAAACCTTACAAGTGTGATGTTTGTGGTGCTTCTTTTGCTCACGCTGGAAGTTTGAAATGTCACAATAGAACACATACAGGAGAGAAACCTTACAAATGTGATGTTTGTGGTGCTACTTTTACTGAAGCTGGCAATATGAAGATACATAAGAGAATACATACAGGAGAGAAACCTTACAAATGTGATGTTTGTGGTGCTCCTTTTACTCGCCCTGACAATTTGAAGACACATAAGAGAATACATACAGGAGAGAAACCTTACAAGTGTGATGTTTGTGGGGCTTCTTTTACTCAGACTGGAAGTTTGGACTACCACAAGAGAACACATACCGGAGAGAAACCTTACAAATGTGATGTTTGTGGGGCTTCTTTTACTCAGACTGGAAGTCTGGAATACCACAAGAGAACACATACCGGAGAGAAACCTTACAAATGTGATGTTTGTGGTGCTTCTTTTACTCGCGCTGGAAGTTTGAAATGTCACAAGATAATACATACAGGAGAGAAAGCTTACAAGTGTGATGTTTGTGGTGTTTATTTTTCTCGCCTTGATGGTTTGAAATACCACAAGAGAAAACATACAGTAGAGATAGATACCTTACAATTGTGATGTTTGTTGTGCTTCTTTTATTGAAGCTGGCTCTGTGAGGAAACATAAGAGAAAACGTTGGAGAGAAACCTTACAAGTGTGATGTTTGTGGTGTTTCGTTTACTCAAACTTGTAATCTGAAGGACAAAAAGAGAACACATACAGGAGAGAAACCTTACAAGTGTGATGTTTGTGGTGCTTCTTTTACTCAGATTGGCAATCTGAAAAACCTTTTGAGATTGCATCATCATCATTTGCCCTGCCAACTACCATAGGTGTTCATCTACCTCCTCAGATCTCGGTCCCTATTCTGGATCAACTCTGCTGATAATATTTCTCAGTGTCACCGTACAGTCCATCCAGCATCATCTCTCTTGGTCTGCCCATGTCTCTTTTCCCACTGATCTTTCCAGTCATCACAATGCTTTCCCATGCTTCTCATCTCGTCACAGTATTAAATAATGCTATTGTCTCTTTCTGATAGTTGTATATAACGTTCTACTTTCATTAGCCTCTTCCAGACAATCATTGTCAAGTTACTCTGGCAATCAAAGCCATTTGCAACAACCATCTCAGGAATCACATCGCTGCTGCTTCCAACAAAATAGAAGAAATATTATAGAATCCAACCGAATTTTACTTAGATCCTAAAGCCAGCAACCCTGAGGAATTGGATGCAAAAGTGAGGAAGGAGATTCAGTCACTTTTAGATAGTAAATTCATCATTGAAGCGACTGCACAGTTAGTCATTCCACAGGGCTCATAAACCCCCAACTTTATCTCATCTCATCTCATCTAGTTCCTCTTGCGGTGTCGAGATGAAGTATAGGAGCTTCATGTATCGATATTCCCATGGACTGTTATGCCCTCTGTCCATCGTTTACATGGTCGGTCTTTTCCTCTGCTTCCATGTGGTCTGTACATCATTGCTTTTTGTGGTATACTGTCAGTTGGTAATCTAGTTACAGTGGCCAAACCATTTGACTTGTTGCCTTCTATTAAAATCTAGTGCTGCAAAATCCCCACTTTTGTCCTAGTTACTTCATTTCTGATTTTCTCTCTTCTTGATACATTAAATATTCTTCTCAGGAATCTCATTTCTGTTGTGATTTTTCTTTTCTCTGTTTCTGTCATTGTCTGGGTTTGGCATTGATAGCACAGAGTTGGTAGGAAGATAGTGTTGTAGAGTGCTTTCTTAGTAACTATTGATGTTTGTTCTTCAGTATTGGCGCCATTTGTCCAATGAGCTGGTTTGCCTTATTGCACCTATTTTTGATCTCGTCTTCTGATTTGCCATTTGATGATATTATACTTCCTAGGTACTTGAAGCTCTTTACTTGTTTCAGGGGGTGTTCGTTTAGTCAGGAGTCACCAAACAACGGCCCGCGGGCCAGATCCGGCCCACGGCGTCAGTTCATCAGGCCCACAGTACTCGAATTTGCTTGATAAAACGTATGGAACATGAGATGTGTTAAAATTTAACTTTAAATATTATGTTTAGAATGCTAGGAGATCTTCACACGTGTGGAGACCTCCTGGCTACTATGTGCCTTAAATTTACTATTTTCAATTTTAAATTATTGTATTTAGATTTTCTTGTTTATTGTAATGTTTGCTTATTTCGCGCCATCCCAAGTCCTTCCTCGGCTCATGGTAGTTCCGCCTATGCTCTGACGTTACCATGGTTTCCATGGCAACACATACAAACACGCATCTTTCCCGCCCCCAGTTGCATCCAGCTGTCAACACAGGTTCGAAGCTCCAGAAATATTTACTTCTTTTTCCCTGTCATCCATTTTATAGGTATGTAACAAGAATTTCTTTGACAATGATAGGTAAGTGAACTACAATATTTTGCAAACCTTATTATGAGATATATTCTATTACCAAAGGTACCTATAAACTTCATATGTACCCTTGGTGAGCCGTAGCTTCACCAGTGACCCTAGCCCTCTGCTTTTCTTTAGTTTTAATAGGATTTTAATTTTGTTTTTAATTCAATGTATTTTTCATTTTCAGATCCTGTTTACTTCATCCTTCATTATAGCTACTAAGAAAAGAAAAGTGACATGGAGTGTCACGTTTTTAATGAAGAAGGGGAGTAAAGTACTTCTTTGTGGAAACAAAGGACCAGAAAACCAGTTGCGTAATATGCAGCGAAAGAGTTGCTGTTTTGACAGAGTACAATCTCGGCATCACTATGAAACAAAGCATCTATCAACATATTCAAAGTTTTCTGGAAAATTACGCTCTGAGAAATATGAGTCCATGAAGCGTGGTTTAGAAATACAAAGAAATCTCTTCACGAGAAAGTTTGCTGAAAATGAATCTGTCACACGTACAAGTTACAAAATAGTGCATAAGATGGCAGAACGAGGAAAACCGTTTACTGATGGCAACTTTATCAAAGAGTGTATGATGGAAGCAGCAAATGACTTGTGTCCTGAGAAAGCCAATTTGTTTGGACCTATCAGCCTTTCAGCAAGTTCATTTGTGCGGAAGAACAGAAGAACTTGGAGGGAACATTGTGCTACAGATTCGCGACAATGCCAGAAACTTGTTGTAGTATTCTCTGTTGCTGGATGAGTCTACCAATCTCTCGAGTACATCACAATTTCTCGTGTTCATTCGTGGTGTCAATTTGGACTTTCAGATTAGTTGGCATCCGTTTGCATTCATGCATGAAACAAAAACTGGAAAAGACATTTTCATGGAAGTGGAATAAATTTTACAAGGCTATAACCTTCAGTGGAATCAGCTTCAAGGTGTTACAGTTGAAAAAACATGGCTGGAGTGAGGAAGGGTCTGGTGGGGCAGTTCAGGACTCAGTTGGAAGGTTTGCAAAGCCCAGCATCTCTGTTCATACACTGCATCATACATCAGCAAGCACTCTTTGAGAAAGACTTAGATATTTCTTGTATACTGAAACCAGTCGCTTCTGCTGTGAAATTCATTCGGGGATGTGCACTCAATAACCGTAAGTTCTAGGCTTTTCTTGAAGAAATTGATTCTGAAGTATGTGACTTGCCTTATCACACATCAGTGAGATGGCTCAGCTGCGGTATAGTCCTGTTTCGTTTTTACAACCTCCGAAGCAAAATAGGTGTTTTCCTCACTGAGGATACGATCAGGCAGGTGTGTATCTTGGAGATCATTAGGCGAGGAGAGGAGTGGGTCAGAGTGCCAGCGGAGCAGTCAGACTTGTGCAGAGTTATAATCACATTGAGCCGGGAGTCCAAGGAGTGGCCAGTAGGGGCCGCAGAAGTGGAAATCCAGCAACTAATTCAGGATGTGATTATCTACACAGATGGTTCGGTGTTGAGAGGTAGGAGAAGTGCCTGGGCATTCTTAGCAAAATGCTAAGGGTCGACATTTGGTGCAGGAGAGCCTGGCATATGATACCACAACATCTAGCTTAAGAATGGAGGTGAAGGCAGTCAGTGCAGCTTTCCACTGGATGGAGAATACAATACACACATACATCGTGATTGTAACTCAGAAAGCATGCTGAGGTAGGTGAGGACAGGCAAGCTTTGTGCAGAGTGGCTTGATTTGCTTCGGAGGTCACGGGTAGCAAGCATCACCTGGATCTTTTCTCCGGGGCATGCTGGGGAATGAACAGGCAGACAGATTGGCTGGCTTGGCAAAACTTGGTGGAGTATTGATGTATGACAAGGCAGACGTGGTTGCGGCCTTATGTGAGCACGTGTACACCTCGGAGGAGCAAATGGATCACCATGGTCTGGCAAGAATGAGACAGCGAGGAGTGACAAGGGGATCTGGCCAACACTCGACGCTCAGAGAGACGGACATATAAACAGATTGCTACAGGTACTATTGGTGTTGGAACTCTTTGCTGGATGCTGAGGATGGGGACAGAGTGCTTATGGTAATGTCCCAAATGCTGTGATGTTGGTTCCTAAATCAATCAATCAATCTCACTGAAAAAGATAGAGCTGATCCACAACTGTCAGATCCTACCTGACTGTTAACCATTTTACTCCAACCCGGCCGAAAAATCGGCCATGACGTCACCACACGGTCGTAGTGAAAAACCCAAATCGCCCGATTCCTTCAGCCCCGTTGTAAGAACTGCTTTGATTGGTTTGCTTTTAATAGTACAGACCAATCAAATGCTTCCTTGCAATCCTCAGCCATTTTAGCTTGCAAATGGCAGTTTGGTTAGCGTGATTCAAACAAGTGGATATTATTTTGTTCTTTCTTTGCGTAGTAACCCAGTTTTTCATGGATTTTTTATTTTTAAAATGGCCAGCTTTGAACCCAAAGACGGGCTAGCATTGACTAGCTCTGATAGTAGCTATTTTGACAGTTCAGGACTGTCAGATAATGACTGTAATGATACAGAAAGTGCCCATGAGGATTTCGACCTTGTGTCCCCATGGTTATGTTTATTGGGATTAAAGAGGATTGTGTTCGTCTATATCCATTCATGGCAATGTCCGGACCAAAACACATGTCACCAGTTGATAGCCCACCTATTACAAATGTCAACAGGGACTTCAAGGTTGTTGTTTTTTTAACCATAAGTGTTTAAAATTATTCTAAAGTGGTGTAGGTATTTAATGATGAAATTTTAGGTGAGTACCATTTTTTTTAAAATATTTACTGCCAATTCATACATAGTGGTATGAAATATTTTATTTTTCACAAAATACAAATGAGGTCACCAAATTTGCATAAACATGAACAAAACAACTTGACTCATACACAGAAATAAACTTTATTATATCCTCTGTAAGAATATATATACTTTTATATACATATATAGGGTTCTAATATTTTTATTTGAATTTTCAAAATTGTCACTTTAGTCATTTCTGTACTCCAAAAAAATGACTCCGTCTTCTTCAGAGTGAAAGCTAAATTTGGTCCAATGTTGTTCCGTCCTAAAAGGGTTAAGGTTGTCATTTTTGGTCAACATCACATCCCACATGAATGAACTGAACTTGAAACTTCAGGGAAAGGATAACCTCGTCTGTGATCTCTACAGATTCATCAAAGGATTTCAGAGAAAGCTGTCATTGTTTGAAACACAACTGGAATGAGAAAACTCTTCTCATTTTCACTGTTCCAAAAAATTTTGCGCTACAATTGCCGAAGATGTCTATTTTCGAAAAAATAAAATTATTTGTGACTTGAAGAAGCATTTTGTGAGAGAATTTCAGATCTTGACAGAATTGAGAGTGACATTCTTCTGTTCCAGAATCTGTTTGATTGTAACCTTGATGATGTGCCATTTGAACTACAGTTGGAGCTCACTGATTTGCAAGTAAATGACTTGTTGAAAGAGAAGCACAGAGAAGGAAAACTTGTTGAAGTTTACTGCTGCTTACCTGATGTTGAGTTTCCGAAACTGAAGAAATTTGCCGCTGGTATGGCATCAGTGTTTGGAACACCTTATGCCTGTGAACAAACATTTTCAAAAATGAAGTATGTGAAGTCAGCACATCGAATGAGATTGGCTGATTAACATTGAAAGCAATTCTCTTGATTGGACGCAGCAATTCCAAACCAAACATTTATGATATCTTGAAAGCTAAATGTCAGTTTCACAAATCTCACTAACCGTTTTTGCTGCTTAGTTTGTGAGATTCAGATATGTGCACACTAGATCTGATGTAACTATCTTTTTGCTAACGTCGCCTTCTTTAATAATATTTTTTAGCAAATAAATATGTTGGTTGTCTTTGTGTTTTGTGCATTGCATGCCACTCACCCATGATTAACATGGAATGCTAAAGTTAGTTTTTCATCTTTTTCCTCAGAGCTTTCATTCTGGCCTGCAAGTATGGTGCAGAATGATTATGCGGCCTGTGCTTGTCATTTTGTCAATTATCCAGCCCACTGTGAAAAAAGTTTGGTGTCTCCTGGTTTAGGTGAATCTTTTTTTTTGGTTTGTTCTTCATTGGTTATAGTAATTACTTCCGTTTTACTTGTGCTAATTTTCATGTTATGTGCCTTCACTTTTCAGTTAGGCTGGTAATGTGGTCTTGTAATTCTGCTTCTGATTTTGCTATTAGTGCTTGATCGTCCACAAATAGGAGTTCTTTAATGGTGTAATTTGCTGATGATCCTTTTGTGTTCTGTTCATGTGTTCTTGTGGTCTCTGTTTGGCTGGTTCCTTTACATATGCTGTCTATATAGGTTTATGAACAAGAGAGGGGACAGGACACAACCTTGTCGTGCTCCAGATCTTACGGTGAAAGGTTCTGTGTGTCCTCCAG
Organism: Cepaea nemoralis; assembly: GCA_014155875.1. Lineage (NCBI taxonomy): Eukaryota > Metazoa > Mollusca > Gastropoda > Stylommatophora > Helicidae > Cepaea > Cepaea nemoralis. The sequence continues at coordinate 190,336 of JACEFZ010024665.1, read as the reverse complement.
TTGCTCTCACTATGCATTCACTGTTGTATAATCTCCTACATAAGTTTGTTATATGTGTACTCAGTCCACATTGTTTAAAGATTTCCCACAGCTTGTTTCTATCTACTCTATCAAATGCCTTTTCTAGGTCGACAAAGGTCAGGTAGAGTGTTTTATTAAATTCAGTTGATTTTTCTATAAATTGTCTAAGAGCAAAAATGGCATCTGTAAAACCTTTGTTTTCCCTAAATTTGAGTTGTGGATTAGCTTAGCTGGGGTTCTATAGTAGTTCGTAATCTTTTCTCAAGAAATTTGCAAAATATTTTACCAGTATGACTTAAAAGGGAAATGCTCTGTATTGTGTGCAGTCTCTGTTACTGCCTTTGTTTTTCCAAATTGGAATAATTATGGCGTTTCCCCAGTCTTGTGGTGTCTGTTGTTCTACCGAAACATGATTGAATAGTCTATGTAGACATGCTGTTCTACTTCTCTTGCTGCTTTAATTAGTTTATTTGGTATTTCATCTTGTCCCGGTGATTTATTCAATGGGCTAATCTGACGGCTTCTCCAATTTCTTCTTTCAGTATGTCTGGTTCTAGTTCTTCAATGGCATCTGTGTTGGTTTCCTGAATTCCTGTGCCATCTGATGGAATGTTGAGACGTTGTTCGAAGTACTGCCTCCATCTTATTAGGATTTGTTTTTTGTTTAAACACTTATTGGTTCTTCATTTTCACTGTTATTTATTTCAGTTGGGTCAAAGGGTTTTCCTCTGGTTCGTATTGCCCTGATCTTTTTGTAGAAGTTTCTAGTTGCCTCCTAGTTTTTATTTAGGGTATCTCCATACTCCTCCCAGTCTTTTTGTTTTTCTCTCTTTACTATTCTATTCACATGTCTTCTTGCTATTCTATATTCTATGTAATCATGGTCCTATTTGCTCTTCACCCACTATTTATATTTTTTTTTCCTTTTTGTCTTTTACAGCTTTATTTACCTCTTGTGTTCCACCAACTTGTTATTTTCTTTATCCGTGTCTTGAGTGTTTTCGTGGTTCCACGTGTTATTTTTGTAGTATTTAAAATACTTGATGTGAACATTTCCCATTCCTCTTCCACTGTTTTTCTTTCTGTAGGTAATTTTACAAAGATTTCAGTTAGCTCTTTCTCATAATTTTTCCTCACTGCCTCGTCTTTGACGTTTTTTAAGTTTACTGATTCGCATGGCATGTATTTCCATGGTCTTTGCTTTTTTTTTTCTTTTTCTTTTGGTTCTTATTGTGGCAATAACTGCTTTGTGGTCTGTGTTTATAATTATATTTAACTTGGGCACTGCCCTTGCATCTAATATATTTCACTTTCTGTTATTTCTTGTTATTATAAAATCAATTTGGCTTTTGGTATCTCAATCACTCGGGTGCCGTCTCCACAATGAAGGTTGGCTGCAATGCATTTCCAACAATGTCTGTCTCTTGCCTTGACTGTACATTCTGCCAGGCTGGTGTTCGTCCATCTCTTGATGTTATCCTCCCACTTGTATCGTTGTCTACCTCTTGCTCGCTTGCCCTCCTGTATGGCTTTTATAAGAGTGTAATGTCTTTTGACATGGCCGAAATATTTCACTTGCCTCCTCTTTATTTCTTTTATCAACTCTTCATTCCCAGTTTTTCTAGAACCTCTGCATTTGATTGTTAGATGTTAATACTGATTTCATGCCGTTGAAAGCATTTTTGGCCATTCCTATTCTACTGTTTATTTCTATTTCACTTTAGCCATCATCTGCTATTTTATGTCCAAGATAGGAGAAACTTGTTACTTGTTCTAGTATCTCCCCGTTTACTGTGATGTTCATTGATGACCTTTCCTTTCCACTGCTAATTATCATAGATTTTGATTTTTGGATGTTAATATCTGTCAGAGTCCCAGGAGTATGAAAGAGAGGACATATGACAGGGACAGGACATAGGTACAGCATGGGTATAGCAGACAGGACTATACACCCATTAATAGGCAGGACATGAGGCTTATGGACAGGACAGTGTCCTTGAATGACAGCCCAACCCTGGACTGGACGACCTGAGACACCAGCCATCAACAGACAGGTGAAGGACAGGACCATATCCAGTATACCGAGACATCCTACTTAGCACAACTATTACGGACGGCACGAGATCAAGGATCACGGACCGAGATAAGAAACGAACAGACTGGACTAGACCGTGGCTGAGGAAGGATGTGTTTGGGATATTGTGAGAGAGAGTGTACCGAATACCTAACTGCTAATGCTGAGAGAGTGTGGCATTGAATAGCCTGTGCGCTAGTATGTTAGCTAATTTGAGATACGAGAGCGCACGAGTGTATTGCTGAGTATTGAATTATTTTGCCATAAACTGTTATAAACGTAACTTGTGATTAACGTAGAACATATTCACGTTAATAAATATTCATGCATGTATACTGTGTTGACAGATTATTCATACATGTATCAATTCCTGTCATAACCAAGACTAACGAGTGACTGAGACGCTGACAATATCTAAGCCACATTCTGCATTATGCCTGTTTACTTGTTCCACTAGGTTTTGTAACTCTTGCTCGCTTTCTGCCAGTAACACGGTATCGTAAGCATACCTAAGAAGATTGCTTATGATTTTTCCATTGATGTGAAGTCCAGGCAGTTAACCTGTTTAAACATTCTTTCTTTGTATAGGTTGTAGAGGCTTGGGGACAGCATGCATCCCTGCTGTACTTCTCTTTTTATCTTTATAGGTGACGAATAGTTATTTCCGCATCTAATAGACGCCACTTGTTTCCAGTACAAGTTACTAATAAGTCTGTTGTCCTTTCCGTCTGTTCCTATATCTTGAAGGCATGGCGTTCATGTTGTACTCTATCATAAGCTTTCTTGTAGTCTATGAAACAAACATTACTGTATATACTTTTTTTTAACTTCTATATATTTTTCAATTAACATCCTCAAACAGATAATTGCTTCTCTGGTGCCACTGTTTTTGCGGAACCCAAATTGTTCTTCAGCTACGTTCTCATCTATTTTATGTTGAATTCTTACTTGAATGACCTTGAGTATTATCTTAGTTGCCGGTCTCTCTGGCCGAGGGGTTACAACACTTTCTCCGTAATCCCGTTTTTCACGCACGCAGTCTCGTAGCGGGCGAGAGCTGGGAGGGGTTCGACCCCTGCTGGTGACTTGTGGGATAACTGAGCCGGCCGCTCAGAAAGCAATGGCAAACTACTGAGCGTAATCTTGCCAAGAAATCAACAGACAGCTGAAAGATGCTGCTGTTGACAGCGATGTCCTGTAAGAGATATGCGAATATTAAAAAAAAAAATTATCTTAGTTATGTGGCTCGTTAAGCTAATAGTTCTGTAGTCCTCACAGTCGACAGCTTTTGGCTTCTTCGGTAGTGTGATGAAAATGGATGTTTTTAAGTCCTTGGGGGTGTACCCAGTATTATATACATCATTACATTATTCTGTGATAGTATCAATGCCAAAGCTGGATAAGGATTTTATTATCTCTGTTGTTATCTTGTCTGGACCTGCAGCCTTTCTTTCTTTAATCTTTTTAATATCCTTCTCTACTTCAGCCTTCAATTTGTTTGGTCCATCTTGAGTATTATACAACGCAGGTTTATTGGCTCTGCTGCCCCAGAATATATTTGTGTAATCTGTCCATCTGTTTATTATGTTGGTGTTATCAATTATAATTTGCCCAATTTCTTCCTCTGATACAACCTTTTCCTGTTACATTATTTTTATTATTTGTCAATCTTTTTATATGTTCATGTAATTCTTTCGAGTTGTATTTCCAGATCCTCTATTTCTTCTGCAACCACTGTTCCTTGGCAACTCTGCACATGTGACATATTTCTCTGTCTATTACTATATACGCTGGTGTGTTCTTTGCTTTCTTCCTGTGAGTCAATTTGCTCATAATTTTTTTTATTTATCTTCACTGGCAAGGTAGTATTTGCAATCTGTATACTTGGTTTTACACATTCCCATTTTGTATTAATTTTATCCTCAGTATTTTCATGTCCATATTGTTCCACACTGTAAACCAGTGTTTCCCAACGTGGGGCCTACGCCCCACAGGGGGGCAATTCGATTGTTAAGGGGGGCAATTCGAAAATGGAAGAAATCGGCTGGATATAGCAAAACAGGGAGACTTGAGACTGAAGTTAACTAAATTGGAACCTGACATAAAATCTCTTTGCAGCAAGCATCAAGCACAAGGATCTCATGAAATCTTTCATTAAAATTATTTTGTACTTGAATTTCAGTTCTCCATTATATGTTTTGAAAATTTACATACTGTGTTTGCTCAATAATTTCCTAGTGATTTCTTCCTAAACCTGTCGGTCCTTTGGCTAGGATCGGGTGCATTTGCTGCTCTCCTCTTCCAGCTTCCAGACGAGACTGGGCGATCAGCTACTCCGAATTGCCGGCTTCAAATGTTTCTACAACAGACGACATCTGGGAACGGCGATTCTCGTTCGCGACAGCATGGTGGTGTCAGAGCTAGACATGTCCAGTTGGGACAGTGACGATATACAAATACAGGCGTTGAGAGTTCATTCCAGTATACCATTCGTGTTGGTTAATGTTTATGCCCGCAATGCGAGTGTGGACGCCCAGAAGTGGCAGTGCTTAAGTGGCATATTAGGCCACGAGAGAAATGTTATTTTCTGTGGTGACTTCAACGCTAAAGGCAGATCATGGGGAAACACTTCCTCTAATACACAAGGGGAGGAGCTCGAGACTGCACTGGAAACCATCGACCTGGTTTGTATCAACAGTGGCTGTGTCACCAGGACAGCAAGCCGTCCAGGCGATGAGGACAGTGCTATTGATCTGGCGCTAGTTTCACCTTCACTCACTACAGTGTGTAGATGGGGTGTCCTAGGACACCATGGCAGCGACCACCACCCTTGCAGCATATTGGTGGAGAAAGGCAGAACCAGGCAGCACAAGCTAAAGGTAAAGACGTTCCAGTATGACAGTACAGGGCAAGATGTGGTGAGCAAAATAAGACGTGACAAGCGCAGAACGTTTCAGGGCAGGAGAAAAAGCTGGGAGCAGCCACCGTGGTGGAGTTTCGAGGTGAAGAAGGCTTGGGTGGATAAGCGTAGTGCTGTAAGGAGATGGCAAAATGCCAAGAAGAACAGAGCTGGTCATCCTAGTCCCTGCTTGCACTTAGAAAGAGAGATGCACACAAAAGTAAGCTATTTCAAAAAACTGGTCAAGGTGGTTAAAAGCGAAAAATGGGCAGAGGTGTGTCAAAGAGTAAGCACAGACAAGTCTGAAATTGTTCTGGCGACTACATAAAAGCATGAGTGGGGTAGTCAAGAATAAGAGCATTTCTGACTTCCAAGGTGCTGACCTCATCTGGCAGAGGACTGATGAGGACAAGGGCAAAGCCCTCTTTGAACGCTACCTTGAGCAGAGCAACCAGACAGACATGGGAGGCCGGAATCTGGCCAAGGAGGTCACCTCAGACAGATGCAAGGCCCAGAACACTTCGGATGAAGACACAGTGACAGTGAAAGAAATCAAGGCTGTGCTTCGACGATCAAAAAACAGCGCTCCAGGTCCTGGTGGCATAAGATACGACGACATAAATAGGTGTACCGACAATGAGCTAGAGAAACTAGCAGACATGTACAACAACAGTATAGGGAGTGCTAGCATCAAGGAGGAATGGTTACATAGCTATCTGATTCCCTTGCCGAAGCCTGACAAAGACCACAAAAAAATTCAGGGATATCGAATTATAACCATGCAGAATACAGTAGGCAAGCTGCTGGAGAAGGTAATTGCCAGGAAAATATCAAGCCAACTAGAGAGGCAAGGTGTTTTCCCACCTACCCTGGGTGGGTACCGTCCAAAAAGAGAAACCTGGACCAATGCAGCAGTCTTTGCCCATGATGTCTATGAAGGTTTCCACTCAGGCACTGAAACTGTTGCTGCAGCGATTGATCTTGAGGACGCATACAACAGAGTACCACTGGATTTTTTAATGTTTCAGCTTCTTGAACTAAACGTAAGTCCATTCCTCCTTAGTTGGATCGCTGCAGCCCTCTTCCAACGGAAAGTAGTTTTTAGATGTGGCAGTTGGACTTCGGAACCAACAACAATATATCCTGGCCTACCACAGGGATCACCATTATCTCCGGTACTGTTCAACGCCTACACAGTGAGAATCACCAGTGAGCAGATCACTGGACCTGGCAGGACATTGTCATATGCCGATGATGTTTTAGTGTATCGTCAGGGTAAGGATAGAGAGGAGGTTGCTGTGGAACTACAAACCGAACTCAATCGCATAAGTACTTGGTGTGATGAAGCTGGGGCAATGGTCAACCCAACAAAGGCAACAGTGACTTGGTTCTCGTTGAATAATCATATTGTCAACAATCCAACACCAACTGTAATGCTGTGTTCAGAGACGGTGGAAAGAACGCAGGCAATGAATTACCTGGGGATACGGTTTGATCGAAGCCTTGCTTATAATGTGCACATAGACCAGGTGATAACAAAGGCCAAGCGGGGCTTGGCAGCGATGCGGGTGATGGCGGCAGCAAACTGTGAGCAGCGCCATCTATGTCTTCTGTACGAGGGGCTGGTCATGTCTGTTTTGGAGTATGCAATGGCAATCCTGACTCTCAGCCATAAGCAGATAGAAAGGATGGAAAGGATACAGAATGAAGCTATGCGCATTATTCTTGGATGTACAAGAGATACAGCATGCAGGGCGATGCGCTACCTTCTTGATTTTCCAACCATTGAAGAGAGAATGCAAGTTTGCAGGGCACGCGCCTACCTCAGAATTAACGCAAACACACAGCATCCACTGCATAGTGAAATTAGGAAGGTGAAGGGCAGCAGGTTAAAAAGAGGACTGTCGTGGATGGGTCAAGCCGAAGACATTCTTCAACAGGTGTGTTCACTTGAGGACTTAGAACCTGGCGAGGAGTGGGTGCAAGTGCCAACAGACTTCTGCACATCCTTTTCAGTTTGCATCCAACTAGATAGAAAATGCAGACAAGAAAATCCGGCTGCTGTGGAGGCTGAAGTACAAGCGTTGATTTTCGAGAATTCGCTAGACAGTGACGCGGTCATCTACACAGATGGGTCGGTCGTCCGACATGTGAGAAGCTCATGGGCCTTTACAGCTCGGGCCGGAGGGAGAATTGTGAAGGAGGACTCTGGTGCTTTCACTGAAACCACAAGTAGCCTGACCATGGAAGTCATGGCAGTAAGTAAAGCAATAACATGGCTCGAGACACAGACATTCACTAGGGCTTGTTTCCTTAGCGACTCAATGAACATGATCAAGAGGATAGAGGAGGGGTCGATCCGAAGAGAATGGTTGCTGCCTCTGGAGCGGTCTCGGCTGGCAAAGATTAGTTTCATCTTTGTGCCAGGGCATGCGGGAGTACAAGGAAATGAGCGGGCTGACAAGCTTGCAGGTGAGGCTACTGTGGAGGGCGGACGCGCCATGGACCAGGCTGACATTCTGAATGCTCTACGAGAAGTGAGACTTTTGCAAGAACCAAGTGATGACTGTGAATCTACAACAATGGCCAGACTGCGAGAGCAGCAAATTAAAAGAGGGGTGGCCAAACAAGAACACTACGCAGGAAGCCAAAGAAGATTGATAAACCAACACAGAACTGGCGTCGTTAGCCGCTACACGCTGCGGGATTTGCTGAGGAGGGGATCCGAGCACTTATGGACTGAATGGTCCGATGTGCAACGAGGATGATCTGTCGACTAACTAACTAACTAACTAACTAACTCTTCCCCTCCCCCCAAATATTGCGCCTGGTCTGGTCGAGGGCCGGGATGATCAAATAAAAACCCATCACACATCTTCACCTTAGATGTGGGCCTGGTGGACCACAGTGGACAATAGCTCACATGAGACTAAGGGTCCACATAAAAAAATGGGGAGGCGGGGGAACCAGCTTGTCTGGGGTAACCGCCAAACCAAAAAAAAAAATAAATAAAAATTCACCCAACATAACCGACACACGACACACACGGACGGGGGGATGGGGGCTCTGGCCCCTCTGGGAACCGTGAGCCCTTCTTAAAAAAATATTCAAGAGTTTCTTTAGTGAACATTTCAATTTTTTAATATTAAAAATAATGCATATTTTGGGGTGGGGGGGGGGGGGGGTGCGGACATAAGAATTTTAGAAAGGCTTAGGTGGGGCATAGCACAAAAAAGGTTGGGAAACACTGCTGTAAACAATTAGCCTATCATATTTATTTTTTACTTCAACCAGGTATAGTTGACTATGTCTAAAGCTGAAAAACATCTGATGGCTACAGAAATGTGGTTTCTGAGGAAAATGCAAAGAATACCATGGACAGATAGAAAAACCAATGACCAAGTACTACAGGAGACAAATGAAAATCGTAAATTGATTAGAGAAATTAGATGTAGACAGTCAAATTTTTTTGGACATGTTATGAGAAGGAATGGATTGAAGAACTTAGCGACAACTGGCAAGATCGAAGGGAACAGACCAAGAGGAAGGCCGAGAGGAAAATACCTGGATGGCTTGGCCACATGGCATGGACGAGACAGGTACAGTGAGCTGATCCACGACGCTGGTGATCGAGTGAAATGGCGAGTCATGACCGCCCACGCTTTCCGGCATGGCACATGATTGATTGATTGATTGTGAGAATGCACTCTTGCAAAAGAATTTAGGATGCTTTTGTCATTAAGCACTTCCTTATTCACTATAGGAGTTGTCTCTTCCCTGAGAATATTTACAACAGGTTCTTCTCCAGGGGTCTGAGAATTACCCGTATCACTGTTTTCTGGTTGTTGAATTACCATTGCTGTCTTTGAGATATTACATGGTGAGGTCCCAATCTCTTCCACAATGGCCAGCCTTGTTCACTATCGTATCTTAAACACACCTCATGTGTGCCACACACTCTGCTGTTTTGTTTTCGAAGTCGTTTGGTATCTGCATCGTTCCATTTATACCCCAACTTTATGGCTTTCCAAAATTGCACAGGCCTGGGTTACCACTGAGACCGATTTATTTTATGCTCAACTCTGTCCAATACAGGATGGTGAAAACTGCTAAACCAGTGCGACAATCATTCAACCCCTTAATATTAAAAGATTCATTTGTACTGGTCAAACTACTGGATAATAATTACTATCGATCTCAAACTAAAGCATGTGGCGTAAATGGTTATTTGCCGCTATTTTCACCAAAGTTCCCATGGAAGAAACAGTGATCATCATCTGTGATCGCATGAAAGAAAAGAAACAAAAGTTAGGTATACTGACATCCAAATTCAAGAAATTACTACTGCTGTGCACATCTAATATTAATTGCATTTCTCTTTAAAAAATAGCACCACCAAATTGACAGAGTGGCCATGATTAGTCCTCTTGGTCCAATTCTAACAGATATCTTTATGGTGACCTCAGAAAAACACGGAGCCTCAAATATTATGGAGCTAGTTCTCTACTGGTATGTGGATGATATATTATTCATCCCAGAGACCAGACGAAAGGCTGAATCATTCCACTCCATCATGAACCAAGCCCACAAGAACATGTCTTTGTCTGTTGACCACAAACATAATGACACCTTATCATTATTAGAAATATTAATTCAGCACTGACAGGAGGCACCATCCAAAGATCTGTCTATTGAAAGGGAACATGAACGGGCCAATACCTGAATTTAAATAGCTTTGCACCTGTTCAGTATAAGCATGGCCTGGTATGGACCCTGTTTAATCAAGCTAGAATGATTAGCTACACTGGCACTCTAAAAGAAGTCTGGGAATTCTTAACCATGCTCTACAATCTAATGTATATTCAGCTGACTTCATCAAGCATCATTACCAGCCACCCAAACCTATTCAGCTGACTTCATCAAGCATCATTACCAGCCACCCAAACCTATTCAGCTGACTTCATCAAACATCATTACCAGCCACCCAAACCTACTCCCACAGAATCATCAGTGCCCAGACTTCAAGAGTTTTCTTCAACTAACCTTTCGAGGGGAAACCAATGAAAGGACTATCTTGTACAGCATAAAGCAAACATTCTTTGCTGCTGAACCAATGATCAGATATAAAACCACCTCGATACTACTCCCATCTGTGAAAGAACTATTGTCTCTGTACACCAAATCTAACTACATTTATCAATTCCAGTATGAGTGCCAAGCAACTGACATAGGTAGAATGGAAAGATAATTAGCAAATCAAGTAACCAAACATATACCAGTGTGGGTGGAAAAGAGATTTAATCAGTCTTCATGAATCCCTGTGCAGTCAACGGGTCATAAAATGCGTAGCTCGATGATTTTGAGACATGTTTATAGTTTAATAGTCATCATAATGTTTAAAACGAGAGGACATCTTGTATATTGTATTTGATGAGCAATAAATGATTGCTGAAAAATATCAAGGCATTGGTAATTAGGACGGTTACAGCAAGTTTTGTGCAAACAGAAAGTCATCATTTTAAATTCACAATTTTGTTTGTTTGTGTGTTCGCATATCCTTTACACGACATCGCTGTCAACATCAGCATCTTTCAGCTGATTGTTGATTTTTTGGCAAGATTACACTCAGTAGTTTACCATTGCTTTCTGAGCGACCGGCTCGCATACCCCATAAGTTACCAACGCGGCGAGAACTACTACCATTTATCGCGCAGGTTACGTTACTCGCGAAAATGTAAATTTGCAATTACCATGGGGAAAAGTTAAATGATGCTCCACATTCAAACAATATCAATGACTGTGTATTTTAGCCCTAGTATAATTCATTTATTCACTTCATATTATATGTAACTCAGCATGTATGCACCTGACAAGATACCGAGATACAGTGAAATATGTCAGGCAATCAATGGACAACATATTGTTTGTGACTTCGATGTTTAAACTTTAGAAATAGATTAATTTTGATTTCTGTTTAATTCAAACTTAAGCTCTAGAATACTCCAAAATTATAACTGTGTGCCTTAACAAATCAACCATATCACCCATCGAATGTCAATTGGTATAAAAATATGGGGCTAGCACCATATAACCAGTACACCTCATGGTGTGAGAGTTGGTCATTCACTTTCACAGATGTGATGTTTATGGTTGTTGTTTCTCTTTACTCAACACACGTTAGTCTCTAATGATGGGGTATCACAGTGAACAAGCTATTACAGTGATCTTGACAGGAACAGCCACAAAGCATGTTCCAAAATTTCTCTGGTAGATAACATTGATGAAGGTGATGGTAGCCAACTATGTTTGCTTGGCCAGTCTTCTCTGCCCTAACAGCCATTGTAAATCATTTCTGCATAGTGTATATATTACATACTATGTATAAACCTTATGTCAGGTCTTAGTCAGATACTGTATGACAGTAGACAGTACTACCTGTTTTCTGTTAATACTGAATGTTGGGCGGCACTCACCAAACCCGACACCACACATTGTGCCAACAGCTTCGGATGGAGGAGTGCAATTGAGAGGGTACAAACCTTACCCTAGTGCAAGGAAATGCAACCTAAAAGCCCTAAGCCTTGGTCGGCAACTAGTTTAGGATGGAAGCTCTGGCAGGCAGACAGTTAGAGCATTGCTTTACTTATCTGCCAGCTTGTCTTGTTCCAGATGTATTAGTATTACCTTTCCTCTGGAGTAAACTAGGCAGGCCGAGAGAGGGATCATGCTGTATGGGCAACACATGGTCTCTAAATTCAGCCCAGGCTTTATGTTATGGAGAGATAACAACATTTGAAAAAAAACTATCGTCAAGACAAGTTGCCAGCCAGTCATGTATATACAATTGTGTAGATGTGCCCATAATTTCAGCCTGTACAATTACAAATGCCGGTCTCCCTGGCCTAGGTTTTAACGTCTTTCTCCGTAATCCTGTATATTCTCGTGAGTAACGTAACCTGTGCGAAAATCGGCAGCTGTCCTCGCCGCATTGGTAACTTACGGGGTATGTGAGCCAGCTGCTCAGAAAGCAATGGCAAACTACTGAGTGTAATCTTGCCAAGAAATCAACAATCAGCTGAAAGATGCTGATGTTGACAGCGATGTCCTGTAAAGGCTATGTGTAAAATAAACATTTACAAATAATGATATCACAAATGACTAGAAGCCCACACAAAATAATATTGCCACACTAGTCTATCACATGCACTTTGGCAACTGTTACAGCCACAGTCTGACAGGGAAACAATGATGCAGACTGAGCTGTCCAGGGGTTTCATGAATAAGTGTAACATTTGTTTGCTTTGTGTTTGTGTTCTTTTCTGGTGTAAAATCATAGTTTAGTTGATCATATTTCACAATTCACTGGGTTAACTTGTTAGCTAACTTGTTTAACTGGTGATGGAATATCCTAAGTTGTGTGCTCTTGTGTAATAAACTAGAAATTGTTATTCTTTGTAACAGACATGAATGTAATACACCATTATTATTAATACTAATAATAGTGCAATTATTGATTTTTGCAAAATAAACAAATAAAGTTTGTTGTTTATGCTTGTTCTTCTTCTTTTGGTTGCTGTTGATTAACTAGAGCTGAGTGACTTTGTGACCCAGTTGATGACTAAAATGTCTTGATTCACTTAATGGGGTGGAAATAATAATAAGGGACTTTCTTCTTTGAAGTGGTAATGTCAGACAACATAACTTGTAGTGTTATTGTTTTGCTGCAGGATAATATTCTAAGTTTCATCTGTTTGGGTTTTTAAAAGCACTGTTATCTTGGAGTGTGACTGGCAAGGCTGTTGTAACAGATGTCTCTTGGCAAACTTGTATTTGATCAGCTGTCTATTACAGCTGTTCTCTTACAATAAAATAAGGTGTTTGTAATGGTGGTTGGTAGCCATGGCAGTGAAGTAACTAGCATGCTGGCCTGGGGTTCAAGTATTTGAATACACATAAGTGCATTTTACAAAAAAAATTTACCTGGGCTCCAAAGTCAACCATCCTAAAACAGGCAGCAGGAAATGTCTTGGGAAGTAAAGACAGCCGGCTTGATATTTACCACATCACCCCTCAAGTGCTGATTGGTCTATAAATTGTGGGGCCAGCACCATAAACCCATTACACATCCAGGAATCTTAAAAAGGTCTTTTACTTTAGTGACTTACTTATAACGGCTTTTCTCTTTGTGCCTTCTAAGGGTTTTGATACAACCCTACTTTCTGGAAACCGACAAACTTTTTTCAAGCTGTTGTATATCTTATTTCATCTATGCATCTTTCAAGGCTTGCATCTCATTGTTATGTTTGAAGTTATTTTATTCAACGTAATCTAATTATTTGAGACACCACAAGAAAACACATAAAGAAAGAAAATGTTACAAATGATGATAGTATTAAAGCTTCTTTTATTCACGATGGTTCTAGTTAGTTAGTTAGTCGACAGATCATCCTCATTGCACATCGAACCATTCAGTCCATAAGTGCTCGGATCCCCTCCTCAGTAAATCCTGCAGTGTGTAGCGGCTAATGACACCAGTTCTGTGTTGATTTATTAATGTCCTTTGGCTTCCCACGTAGTGGTTTTGTTTAATTTGCTGTTCTTGCATCCTGACCATGGTTATAGATTCCCAGTCATCACTTGGTTATCGCAAATGACTTATTTCTCGTAGAGCATTCAGAATATCAGCCTGGTCCATGGCTCGACCGTCTTCCACAGTAGCCTTACCTGGAAGCCTGTCAGCCTGCTCATTTCCTTGTACACCTGCATGCCCTGGCATGAAAATAAAACTAATCTTTGCCAGCCGAGACCGCTCCAGAGACAGCAACCACTCTCGGATCCACCCCGTCTCTATCTTCTTGAGCATGCTCATTGAGTCACTAAGGAAACATGCCCTATTGAATGTCTGTGTCTCGAGCCATGTTATTGCTTTATTACTGCCATTACTTCCATAGTCAGGCTACTTATGGTCAAAGCAGAAGCACCAGAATCTTCCTTCACCATTCTCCCTCCGGCCTGAGTCGTAAACATTCATAAACTTCTCACTCATCGAACGACCGACCCATCTGTGTACATGACAGCATCACCCTCTAAAGAATTCTCGAAGATCAGAGCCTGTACTTCTGCCTCCACAGCAGCTGGATTTTCTTGTCTGCATGTTATGTCTAGTTGGATGCAAACTGAAAAGGATGTACATAAATCTGTGGCACTTGTACCCACTCCTCGCCAGGTTCTAAGTCCTCAGGTGAACACACCTGTTGAAGAATGTCTTTGGCTTGACCCATCTACGACTTTCCTCTTTTTACACTGCTGCCCTTTACCTTCTTAAATTCATTATGCAGTGGATGGTGTGTATTTGCTTTGACTCTGAGGTAGGCACATGCTCTGCAAATTTGTATTCTGTCCCCCAAGGTTGGAAAATCAAGAAAGTAGTGCATCGTCCTGCATGCTGTATCTCTTGTTCCATCCAAGAATAATACACATAACTTCGTTCTGTATCCTTTCCATCTGCTTACGGCTGAGAGTCAGGATCATCATCACATACTCAAAAACAGAAAGGACCAGACCCTTGTAAAGAAGATATAGATGGCGCTGCTCACAGTTTGCCGACGCCATCACCTGCATTGCAGCCAAACCCCGCTTGGCCTTTGTTATCACCTGGTCTATGTGCTCATTATAAGCAAGGCTTCAATCAAAACGTATCCCCGGGTAATTCATTGCCTATGTTCTTTCCACAGTCTCTTAACACAGATTTACATTCTGTGTTGGAGTGTTGACAATATGGTTATTCAAAGAGAACCATGTCACTGTTGCCTTCGTTGGGTTGCCCCAAGATTCAACACACCGAGTACTATTGTGATTAAGTTTTGTTTTTAGTTCCACAGCAACCCAATCTCTATCATTACCCTGACGAACACATCGTATGCTTATGACAATGTCCTCCGGGTCCTGTGATCTGCTCGCCAGTAATTCTCACAGTGTAGGCGTTGAAAAGCACCGGAGAATGGTGATCCTTGTGTCAGGCCATAATATATTATTGTTGGTTGAGAAGTCTAACTGCCACATCTAAAAACTTCTTTCCATTGGAAGAGGGATGCAGCAATCCAAGTAAGGAGGAACGGACTTATCTTGAGTTAAAGAAGCTGAAGCATTAAAAAATACAATGGTACTCTCCCCGGGAAGGTTAACCTGGTCAACAAATGCCCGCAGAAGTCGGATCTACATGACTGGAGGTCGCGCACACCGCACCACACACACACACATACACACACACACTGGGACTCGAACCCAGTTGCCCGACAACTATATGGTCTACTTATATAAGTATTCCATATGACCGGGGCCTGTCTCGTTGTCCGCTCAGCCGCCTCGCCGCCGCCACCCCCGGGGACCGGAAGTAGTCATCACGACAACCGGAAGTGGTCACCCAGAACCAAGAAAGTACACGCCAATTTTTGAAAAAATGCGGGCCGATCTGGATCCGGTTTTTTACGTCATCAATATAGAGGTAGACTTTTCATATAGTAAAAAATGACGTCATCAACTGGATCCAGATCCATAAATAATACTTAGTTTGCGTGTCTCTTACTACTGACATTGCAATTCTTCCTCAGAGTGGGTCGTAACTGCAGCATCATCTGCAAAAAGCAACTCTCTGATCAATACCCTCCTAATTTTGGTCTTGGCCTTCAATCTCTGAGCATTGTAAAGACCGGCATCTGAGCGTGAGTGAATGTATATACCACCATCCTGATCACGAAAGGCATATTTCAGTAGAAGTGAAAAGTATATTCCAAAGAGGGTGGGAGCTAGTACACAACCTTGCTTAACTCCACTCTTGATTTCAAATTCTTCCGAAGTTGCACCATCAAACTTGATTATACCCTTCATGCCTGTGTGGAACGATTCTACAATGGACAGAAGAGTTGGTGGGCAGCCAATCTTCTTTAGTGCCTTGAACAGACCCTCACGACTGACCAAATCAAATGCCTTTGTGAGGTCGATGAAGGCAATAAACAGTGGTTGATTCTGTTCACGGCATTTTTCTTGCATTTGTCGCAATGAGAATATCATATCAATGGTAGACCAGTTCTGTCGAAAGCCACACTGTGATTTGGGGTAGACTTGATCTCCTAGGACTTGAAGTCTGCGCAGAACAATTCTGGCAAATACTTTTCCAACAATACACAGAAGTGAGATACCCCTATAGTTGTTGCAGTCACTCCGATCGCCCTTGTTCTTGTACAGTGTTATGATGCTTGAATCTTTGAAATCCTGTGGGACTTGTCCTTCTCGCCAGCATAGCTCTATTAGCTGGTGGATCTGTAGAGTGAGTGTGTCTTGCCCACTCCTGATAACCTCTATTGGAATCCCATCCTTACCTGGAGCCTTGCCAGATGCAAGTTCATTTATAGCACACTTAACTTCTGTTATGGTGGGAAGTGTGTCCAGGTGGTCAAGAGTTGGTAGAGCCTCTATGGCGTTAGGGCATCATCCGCTAGTTTGGTCTCACTTGAGTAAAGCTCCAAATAGTGCTCTACCCATCTGTCCATCTGCTGTTTCTTATCAGTGATGATTTCTCCAGTCAGGGTTTTCAATGGTGCACTTCTTTTGATCACTGGATCATGGGCTTTCTTTATTCCTTCATACATGCTTCTTGTGTTTCCCTTATCACTTGCGATTTGAATGGACTCACATAACTTGATCCAATAATCATTTGCACACTGCCTGGCAGCCTTTTGCACATCCTTCCTAGCTTGCCTTAGCTCACTCAGAGTGTTACGCGTTGGTCTTTCCTTGTTTCTTAAGAGAGCTTTCTTCTTCTTATCAATCAAGGGCTGCAGAATCTCGCTGTTTGCCGCAAACCAGTCCAGCCTCTTATGATCCACAGTGCCGTAAACCCCTACGGCAGTTTTATAAAGAGTTTCCTTAATTTGACCCCACTTTTCATTTACTGTACTATTTTCTGGTGTATCAGTGAAAGCGTCTTCAAGTTGCTGTTGAAACTGAAAGCACTTTTCAGGATCGTGAGTGTTAATAATATTAATCCTGGGGCTAGATTTGTGTTTAGCTGTGTAGATTCTCTTTGGTCTCAGTCTAACCCTTGCAACAACCAAAGAATGATCTGTATCACAGTCAGCACTGTGGTAACTTCGAGTCAATGATATATGGTTCAGATGTTGTCTCCGTGTGATGATGAAGTCCAGCTGGTGCCAATGGCCGGATCTTGGATGTTTCCATGTGACCTTATGCATCTCTTTTGTTTTAAAAAAAGGAGTTTGTAATACATAGGTCATTACTGGTGCAATGCTCCAGCAGCCTTTGCCCATTTTCATTCATGCGACCGATGTTGTATTTTCCAAGGCACACTGGCCATGAACTCGAGTCCTTGCCCACACGAGCATTGAAATCACCGAGCATATAAATGTAGTCAGATTTTGGAACTGCCTTGATCACGGAGTCTAACTCCTCATAGAACGAATCCTTCACATCATCAGAGGAATCGAGTGTCGGTGCATATGCAGTAATAATGGTGGCAAACCCACAAGAGGTTGCCAAGCGCAGGGATAATAGTCTTTCATTTCCTCCTGCTGGAATTTCAATCATTCCCAGTAGCGAATTCTTCACTGCAAAGCCCACACCGTGTTGCCTTTTTTCTGCCTGCCCTCTACCCTTCCAAAAAAAGGTGTAATTGTTTTCCCTGAGTGACCCTTCCTCAGCGAGGCGAGTCTCCTGCAGGCCAGCAATATCAATGTTAAGACGATTGAGTTCGGCATCAATCACAGCCGTTTTTCTCACATCGTCAATATTGGCCAAGTCAGTGGAAAATCCTGGACACGTGGTTCTCACGTTCCAGGTTGCAAGCCGTAGCTTGAGGTTTCTATTTTTATTTTTGTTTGTACCTGTGCATTGGTTTTACAGCCTGCGATTCAGATTTTGTCCTAGCCCCAAGCACCCATTGAAGCAGGCAGGCTGTGGCGGATCAGCACCCAATTGGCCGGGGGCTGCCCAGCTTGAGGCGGGCGGTAGCTGATCAGTGACACCTGTAGGTGTCTCCCACCGTCAGAGGCAACGCGTGGCACCCCATGCCTACGCCAATTAACAGGGACTTATAACCCGTAACAGTTGCCTCGCGCTTTGATTCCGAGACCAGTTAAGACCAGGGATGGAGTTATTGCCTCTCCATAGCACAAAGCCTGGGCTAAAATATAGAGATCATGTGTTGCCCATGCAGCATGATCCCTCTCTCGGCCTGCCTAGTTCACTCCAGAGGAAAGGTAACACCCCTACATCTGGAACAAGACAAGCTGCAGAAGCTGCCGGATCAGCAAAGCAATGCTCTAACTGTCCGCCTGTCGGAGCTTCGATCCTAGACCAGCCGCCAACCAAGGCTTAGGGCCTGGTCTGTCCTGCCATGACATTTTGTCTTTAGCTTGCATTTCCTCGCACCAGGGTAAGGCTTGTACCCTCCCAATTGCGCTCTTCCGCCCGAAGCCGTTGGCACAATGTGGGGTGTCGGGTTTGGTAAGCGCCGCCCAACGTTCGGCGCTAACAGAAACCAGGTAGTACCGTCTACTGTTATACGGTAACTCAGTCATATCTGACTAAGATCTGACACCAGTTAACTAACTAACTAACTACCTGACACACTAACTAACTAACTAACTAACTAACTAACTAACTAACTAACTAACTAACTTCTCGTCCTTGACTTGGGAACATAAGTTACAAGCATCTCTGCAGTCGGAGTGGGTTCACCTGATGGTGAGGGATACTGCTAATAGGGAATGCTAATCCACACGCAAAATTCAGTTCAGTGCCACTAAAAGTTGTGTGTATGGACTACGCTTGAGTTCAAAGCGAGTGAGTGCAAAAAAAAAAAAAATCAATCTAGGCGTAATCTCAGCCTGCATGTGCTGTTTCATGAACAGGTCACATTCCTCTCCGTACACGAGAATTCCAGTATCAGTCCCACACACCCCGTGGGTTTCTGAGCAAGGCGTGGAGATGGAAAAGGCTGCATTGAGATAATCACTTGTGAAAGGATTGTATTGAAAACCTCTATACTAACTTCACTATGATAAATGGAAGCTCTTGTTAAACGAAACACACACTAGTGAGTTGAGCTGAGCTGAGTTTAGTTGAGTTAAGCTGTGATTGCACCGGGTTTTATCCAGTGTTATCTCGGTCTTCTTTCTGTAGAGCGGCCCGCAGAGAGCGTCGCACGGAGCACAAACTCCAAAGCTCCAGCGACGACCACCAGGGGTCTCCGAGAAATTATCCTGTTGTAGTTTAGCTTATTCATGACATGTATGCTTACTCTTTTTCTTCTTATTGTTTGTTTATTATTATTGTTTTATTATTATTAATTTTATTACTATTATCATCATTATTGTTTTATTATTATTAATTTTATTGTTATTATCATCATTATTGTTTTATTATTATTATGTTTTATTATTATTATTATTCTTACGGTATCATTATTATTGTTATTATTTTATTGTTATTGTTTATTATTATTATTATTATTATTATTATTATTATTATTATTATTATTATTATTAAAATTAGTATATTATTTATTGTGAAAGACCTGTATAATGATAACAGAGAGGAACAGTATGCTATTAGATTTAATAATGAAGGACCAGCAATTTTAAAGATGGAGGTTCAAAATGTTCTTAAGCATATGAAAGCTGGCAAGGCCCCCGGTGCAGATAACATCACAACAGAAATGATTAAAGCTTTAGAAGAATTTGGTCTAGAACAAGTCACTAGACTGCTGAACACATTATATGATACTGGAGATATACCTTCTGAATTATGTAATTCTGTATTTATTGCAATCCCAAAGAAATCAGGAACCTTAGAATGTGATCAACATAGAACAATTAGTATAATGAGTCACATCACAAAGATTTTGTTACGAATTATCATGCAAAGAGTGAGGAAGAAAATACAACCTGAAATAGGGGAAGAACAATGTGGTTTTGTAGAAGGAAAGGGTACAGTAAATGCTGTGTATATGCTGCGAACAGTTATTGAACGTGCTTTAGAAGTAAACAAGGATATACATCTTTGCTTTATTGACTACACAAAGGCTTTTGATAGAGTTAGACATGTCAACATTGTGGATATGCTTGCAGATCTACAAATTGATGGGAAAGACATTAGACTTATAAAAAACATATATTGGAAACAACAAGCTGCCATAAGAATTGATAATGAAGTAGGACAATACCAACCTATTAAGAGAGGTGTTAGGCAGGGATGTGTAATGTCTCCAGATCTTTTTTCCCTATACAGTGAAAATATTTTCAGAAATGTAGAAGACCTAAATGGAATCAGCATTGGAGGACGAAACATAAATAACATTAGATATGCAGATGATACAGTATTGATTGCAGACAATGAACAGGATCTGCAACAATTAGTAGACGCTGTGGTTGTACACAGTGAGCAGCTGGGGTTGGAATTAAATTGTAGGAAGACACAGGTTATGGTCGTCACAAGGAAGAACGAAGTACCACAATGTAATATACAAGTAAATGGGAATATTCTTCAACAATGAATCGGTTCAATTATCTCGGAACAGTCATAACATCTGATGGCAGATGCCTTGAAGAGATTAGAACAAGAATCGCCATTGCGAAAGTAGCCTTTAGCAAGATGAAAAACATTCTAACCAATAAAAAGATGTCAATTGAAACGAGAAAAAGAGTGTTGAGGGGATACATAGAGCCTGTTCTTTTGTATGGATGTGAAACTTGGACAATGTGCAGTCAAGCTGAAAAACATCTGATGGCTGCAGAAATGTGGTTTCTGAGGAAAATGCAAAGAATACCGTGGACAGATAGAAAAACCAATGACCAAGTACTACAAGAGACAAATGAAAATCGTAGATTGATTAGAGAAATTAGACGTAGACAGTCAAAATTTTTTGGACATGTTATGAGAAGAAATGGACTGGAGAACTTAGTGACAGCTGGCAAGATCGAAGGGAACAGACCAAGAGGAAGACCGAGAGGAAAATACCTGGATGGCTTGGCCACATGGCATGGACGAGACAGGAACACTGAGCTGATCCACGACTCTGGTGATCGAGTGAAATGGCGAATCATGACCGCCCACGCTTTCCGGCATGGCACATGATTGATTGATTGATATTATTTATTATTTTTATTATTATTATTGTTTCTTCTTCTTCTGCGTTCATCCGGAGTTGTTTTTTTTTTCGGACGTGATTGCGTTGTGCCTGTTTACAGCAAAGCTGTGTTCTTGCGCCGTTAGGCCGACACATCCGACTTCTGCGGGCATATGTTGACCGGGTTAATCTTCCCGGGTTATTATTGTTTTATTATAATTATAATTTTATATTTATTGTTATTTATTTATTTTTCCTATTCATTTTCCCACTATGATTTCTGTTCACCTATACTGAACTTGTCGTAATTACACTGTCTCTGTTGTCTCTCTATCTCTATCAATCTCTTCCCTCCCTCAATATTTCACTCATTCTCTCCCTATCTACGCCTGCTCATGTCTCTCTCTCGCTCTTGCACCCACCCCCTCTTCTCCCTCCTTCTCTATCAGGCTCTCCCCTCATAATCCGATTTGTTTCATTTGGCTTCATTTTTCAAATTTGGCCTGCATTGCCAGAGACGTTTACGTGAGCGAGAATCCGCGAGACTTGTACTAAACATGGTGTTGTGAGATGAAGGCTGGGAGTGCGTTGAACGATTCACTATGAGCACAACTAACTGACTACTGTTGCTGTTGTAGGACTGTCGAGAACGGAATTTATTTAAATCAAAGGTAATACTATTGTAGGTTAGTTGTGTAAGAGGTCTACTTAAGGTTAATAGAATTAGTGTCCATGTTATATGAATTCATAAAACCATCCCATCCGATTGTTCATCGTAATGAAATGAATGAATATAATAAAAAAAGAAAACTAAAAAACATACATATCTTCGAATTCTCATTTTTCAGTTTAGTCAGTAAAGTAATCTTTACAACATTGCACGTTTCAAACTTAAATCATAAATTAAAACTAGTTTTTATATATCCTTATCACAGGCGCTACACAATTTTGTTGTTGATTAAAAACATTACACAGTAATGTTTTTAATCAACAACAAAATTTTAAATCGTTACTTTTTTTTTTTAGTAAACCTTACTTAGATCACGGGCTTGAAAAATCGCTACAAACAGAAATTACTCATGTTTCCAGTGTTGATTTGTTAGCACGTTTAACTAGCATTGTGAAATCGCAGGATTTCCCCAATTAAAGTTCTTCTACAGGTGCCTGGTCTGGAGCAGGAGTGATCATTTTAATTACTCAAACCCTTTGTCAATAGATATTGAATTGATATTGTGATGAATTGGATTTTGGTATTTTCCTGCAAAGTGTCTATTCGCAACCAAGTTGCGAATAAACAAAGTCTCTGTTCGCAACCAAAGGCTAGACACGTGATGTACGTCACGTCATCGGGACATGTGTTTGGCTATATTATACGTTTGTGTTAAGCTTTCATTGTGGCCCCAGTAGCATAGTGGTAAATATCTCCGCCTGTAACACATGAAGCATAGCGGTAAATATCTCCGCCTGTAACGCAGGAGACCATGGTTCGATTCCCTGTCGTCGAAATTTTTTTTTTCCATTTTTCAGAAATTAAGTAAGTGAAAGCGACAAGATAACTATGCACAAAGACAGCTATTCGACATTTTGACAAAATTAGCTAACTGACTGGTAACTGATAGTAATTATTTATCCGGTAAACAGGTAGGAAACTGGAGGAAAGGCGCTAGTCACAGGCGCTGGAGCTTCAGTTAACCTTCTCCACGACGTCTAATGGTATAAGTGGAAGGCAACAACAACACCAACTTCTGGAATAAATGCCGTGGTTGATTGTGATGTCCTGTAAAAGACATCCAACCAACTGTACCTTCTGAAACAAACATGAATAGTCGCCGGGTCTGTAGTGAAGTGGTTATGAATGCATTTCATAATCCTGCACACCGCGTTCGAAACCTAGCTGCGGCGATTTGGAAGCAGACGGCCTTGCATTGGTTTTCATACAGAGGTATGAGTGCTGGTAGTTCAGAAAGAAATGGCAAACTACTGAATGTAAACATGCCCGGAAATTTAAAAAAAAACACACATTTTGTTGATTTGCCAAACCAAGCCATACATCAACATGTCAGGATCAATTCACGGAACTATCAGATATATCATGAGAGGTTTCTGATTTTCTGAATTCATATCTGAATTTTTTGTTGTTGTTTGTTCGTTCGCTTTGAATGCAAGCGTAGCCAATATACGTGCTACTACTAATAGCTGCAACTACTGGAGAGTTCACTGGACTGATCTGTGCATGTGGATTATTTTTCCTATTACCATTGTCCCTCGCCATCAAGTAAACCAACTCAGATTTCAGGCAGGGGCAGACTTGAGCATTCCCCGCACATGGCTGCTTAATTGTATTAAGTATAAGCTTTTACATTGGTTTGTTAGATGTGTTCACACTCCATATTGTTTAAGGAGTTTGTATCTACTCTACAGCTTGTTTGTATCTACTCTTGGTTGCGAATAGAGACTTTGCTTATTCGTAACTTGGTTGCGAATAGAGACTTTGTTTATTCACAACTTGGTTGCGAATAAACTCTCCCATTTTCCTGAACTGTTTATTTTATTCTTATTAAGCTTCCCACTTTAAACTTATTTCTTTCTTCCTTCTGAGTGTTAATATCACTCTCTACCTCTCATACCGAGTATTTTCCCCACATAAGGGTACTTTTTTTATTCCACCTCTTCTGCTAAAAAAATGCCTCACAAATTTAGATTATATTTTCCATATTGACTTTGGGATCTTGCCACGCCTGTAGCCATCAATGCTTCAATATATTATTATTTGTTTTCTAAATTGTCTTCTGTAATTTCTCTGTCACACAAATTATGTATGTTAGAACTGATTAGAGATAATGATTCCCTGACATACGAATTTGAGAGTTTAAGATCAAGCATGGGTGATTTGAAAGCTGACCGGGAGTCTTCGTGGCGAAGTGGTCAAGCCGTTTGACTCGAGCTCCGAAGGTTGTGGGTTCGATTCCGGGCAACGTCCTTCGGTTCACGAGTGAAATTTTACAAAGATTCCTGTGATTCGTCGCTAGAGCTATGGAGTTCGTGCTCTGTGTGATGCTTTACGCGCTGCGGAAAGAGACCGAGCCATATGGGATAAAACCCAGTGCAATGAAGTCGGCCCTGTCGACTTTTAAGCGACTTTAAGTGAAAGCTGACCGCTTTGCATTGATTTCTATGGTATGGAAAATGAAACGTTAGATGTTCAGACAAGTAGTGACAAACTACTGAGCTGATAAATGTTCTACTAAATCACAGCCAGTAAATGCTGGGGTTGATTGCAGTGTTCAGTTAAGGATATCCATCATATATAGCTAACTTTGTTGGGACTCTTTTTCTGGTATGCCAAACATTTTGTATTTTTTTTCCCTGGAGTTCAACTTGTGGCTTTCTTTCATGAATGAAATAGAAATACAAAACAATGTTTTCCCGTAGTGAATTTGAATAACGAAGACACAAACAATAGATTGCACGATTTATTGCCTGGCATATTTCGCTGCATCTCGTCAGGTACATACTGCAGAACTCACACAACTTACGTGAAATTAACTAGATAAATCCTTCAAGTTGAAATATACACAATTTCGCACAGTAATGTCGATTGTCTACCACGGTAATTTTAAGCTGACTAACATGTCTTTCTGTTTACACAATTCTGGCTTGCGTTGATAGATCATAATTGCTTCTGCAAATTTTAACAAGCGAGTATTCTGTGTTCTAAACAACACGCGAAATGCAGTCTCTCTGGACACAACATGGCGACTGGCAACAATGTGCTTGCCGATTGAAGACGCCGGGAGCTTCCGGTGTGTCGGCTCCTCGTGGCTATCATCTCCTGTGTGTTGTATCTTGTTGACCCATTGAGGTATGTGTTCTAACACCCGTTTGTTAAGCTGTCTCTCCGTTCGGCCAATGTAAACGGCCTGGCATCTACATGTGAATTGGTAAATACAATTGTTTGTGGCGTACAGAGGAACAGGCTCTTTGACTGTTGGTGTAGGAATGGGTACGGTTTTACATCTAATGACTGGAGTTGCCGCACAGAATGTTTGACCTACTGCTGTAGTAAGCCGGTCTTGTAGACGTTGCATTACGTCATCCCCTCGAAAGGTTAGCTGGATGAATACCTTGAGTTTAGGGACTGTAGTTACGTCTGCTTTGGGTTTGGGCTGTTGGCAATGGCGCTTTATAAATCCTGTGGAGTACCCATTCAGGTTTAAGACATTCTTCAGAGTTTCAAATTCCTCTGTCAGTGTGTCCTGGGTGCATATCTTTCTAGCACGGTCAAACAAGGTCCGTACTAAGCCCCGTTTGTACTGGACAGGTGTGAAGCTCTGAAAATTTAGGTATTGGCCAGTCCATGTTTCTTTGCGATACACCGATCTTTGAATTGTGCCGTCTGCTCTACGTCTCATTAGAATATCTAGGAACGGTAACGCTTCGTTGTGTTCGTGTTCCATAGATAGAGAGATGTTTTTATGCGTCTTGTTCATTGTGGCCTGAAACGATGTTGCTTGTAGCTCGTCTGTGGTGATGATTAGTATATCGTCCACATAACGCCGGTAAAAGGCCAAGTTGTTGATGTCTGAGGATCTCTTTTCTTCTAAGTGTGCCATGAAGATGTCCGCTAGAATAGGACCAAGAGGACTCCCCATGGCCACTCCGTCAATTTGGCGGTATGACTTAGTTTGAAAATTGAATAGGATGTTGGCGGTACATAGTAGTAGTAGCCTCTCCAGAATAGGTGTTGGTATGCCTAATTTTAGTTGTTTGTCTTCAATGCGTTCCCTTATTATTTTCACTGTCTCCTCTAATGGAACGTTAGTGAATAGGGAGGCTATATCCATGGATGCCATGTGTTTGTTATTTATGTCCATAGTATCCAATAATTCCACCAGTTGGAATGTATCTCTGAGTATTTTTGGATCGAAGGACTGTCGTACTGGTTTTAACATTTCGGCTAACCATCTCGCCATTCGGTGTTGTGCAGAGTTAACCATGGACAGGATAGGTCTTAGCGGGATGCCGGGCTTGTGAAGTTTGGGTAGACCGTACATCTGAGGAGTGTGCGAGCCGCGTGGTGTGAGCGTTTTTGCAGTGGCCTCACTGATGAGTCCCGCATTCACAAGTGACTGGATCTCTTTCCTCATTATAGCATCCAGGTCCTCCGACTTGTTTACTTTTTTGATCTATCCTGAATTTGGATTCGTCTGACAATATTACATCCATTTTTCTCTGGTAATCTGACATGTCCATCAGTACTGTACCGCTCCCTTTGTCAGGTTTCAGTATGACGAGGGTTTTGTTAGCCTTTAACGCTTTTAAGGCAGTAAGGTGTTCGTTGGTCAGCGGACACGTCTGTTTAGAGGGTGTTGTGCGATACTGGTGTTCTAAATCTACCAGTTTGGCCTTCAGCCACCCGACCGAATCAGCAGAGGTAGGTGATAACTTGGAGACTTGATCAAACAACATTTCAAACTGTGCTTGCGACTCAACACGATTGATGTGTTTAGGCTTTATGCATAATTTTAATCCGTATGCAAGGGCCTCTGTTTCAATGTTGTTGAGTACGTATGACGATAAGTTCCTCACATACTTCTCTGGGTTGTCTAGTACTGACGTTGTTACCTTTTCAGTGCTCAGTGATTTGTTGAGGCGAGCATTCTCTGTGATTTTCACCTTGTACACTGCTTCTGTACAGAATTTCGTGAACTTTAAGTAGCCATACAAACTCAATTCTTGGGTGACGTAGTAGGCAGAACTGTGTGTGCGCTTCAAGTTGGCCAGCTTGGACTGGGTTTCTTCTATCTGGTTTTTTGTCAGACGTCTCAGGTTTTTTCTTGTCGGACATATTCTGTCCGTCCTCAGAGATCTGAAATACCGGTGAGGAAATATCCCCGTCCTTAGGCATTCCTCGAGAAATCTCAATCGACAATCCTGTAGCGATATCTTACACTTCAGCTTGAGTAATCCATCTAATCGCTTCACAGTTGGTAATGGGAGGCGACGTTTGAGAAATTCAAAACAATGTTTTCCCGTAGTGAATTTGAATAACGAAGACACAAACAATAGATTGCACGATTTATTGCCTGGCATATTTCGCTGCATCTCGTCAGGTACATACTGCAGAACTCACACAACTTACGTGAAATTAACTAGATAAATCCTTCAAGTTGAAATATACACAATTTCGCACAGTAATGTCGATTGTCTACCACGGTAATTTTAAGCTGACTAACATGTCTTTCTGTTTACACAATTCTGGCTTGCGTTGATAGATCATAATTGCTTCTGCAAATTTTAACAAGCGAGTATTCTGTGTTCTAAACAACACGCGAAATGCAGTCTCTCTGGACACAACATGGCGACTGGCAACAATGTGCTTGCCGATTGAAGACGCCGGGAGCTTCCGGTGTGTCGGCTCCTCGTGGCTATCATCTCCTGTGTGTTGTATCTTGTTGACCCATTGAGGTATGTGTTCTAACACCCGTTTGTTAAGCTGTCTCTCCGTTCGGCCAATGTAAACGGCCTGGCATCTACATGTGAATTGGTAAATACAATTGTTTGTGGCGTACAGAGGAACAGGCTCTTTGACTGTTGGTGTAGGAATGGGTACGGTTTTACATCTAATGACTGGAGTTGCCGCACAGAATGTTTGACCTACTGCTGTAGTAAGCCGGTCTTGTAGACGTTGCATTACGTCATCCCCTCGAAAGGTTAGCTGGATGAATACCTTGAGTTTAGGGACTGTAGTTACGTCTGCTTTGGGTTTGGGCTGTTGGCAATGGCGCTTTATAAATCCTGTGGAGTACCCATTCAGGTTTAAGACATTCTTCAGAGTTTCAAATTCCTCTGTCAGTGTGTCCTGGGTGCATATCTTTCTAGCACGGTCAAACAAGGTCCGTACTAAGCCCCGTTTGTACTGGACAGGTGTGAAGCTCTGAAAATTTAGGTATTGGCCAGTCCATGTTTCTTTGCGATACACCGATCTTTGAATTGTGCCGTCTGCTCTACGTCTCATTAGAATATCTAGGAACGGTAACGCTTCGTTGTGTTCGTGTTCCATAGATAGAGAGATGTTTTTATGCGTCTTGTTCATTGTGGCCTGAAACGATGTTGCTTGTAGCTCGTCTGTGGTGATGATTAGTATATCGTCCACATAACGCCGGTAAAAGGCCAAGTTGTTGATGTCTGAGGATCTCTTTTCTTCTAAGTGTGCCATGAAGATGTCCGCTAGAATAGGACCAAGAGGACTCCCCATGGCCACTCCGTCAATTTGGCGGTATGACTTAGTTTGAAAATTGAATAGGATGTTGGCGGTACATAGTAGTAGTAGCCTCTCCAGAATAGGTGTTGGTATGCCTAATTTTAGTTGTTTGTCTTCAATGCGTTCCCTTATTATTTTCACTGTCTCCTCTAATGGAACGTTAGTGAATAGGGAGGCTATATCCATGGATGCCATGTGTTTGTTATTTATGTCCATAGTATCCAATAATTCCACCAGTTGGAATGTATCTCTGAGTATTTTTGGATCGAAGGACTGTCGTACTGGTTTTAACATTTCGGCTAACCATCTCGCCATTCGGTGTTGTGCAGAGTTAACCATGGACAGGATAGGTCTTAGCGGGATGCGGGACTCATCAGTGAGGCCACTGCAAAAAACGCTCACACCACGCGGCTCGCACACTCCTCAGATGTACGGTCTACCCAAACTTCACAAGCCCGGCATCCCGCTAAGACCTATCCTGTCCATGGTTAACTCTGCACAACACCGAATGGCGAGATGGTTAGCCGAAATGTTAAAACCAGTACGACAGTCCTTCGATCCAAAAATACTCAGAGATACATTCCAACTGGTGGAATTATTGGATACTATGGACATAAATAACAAACACATGGCATCCATGGATATAGCCTCCCTATTCACTAACGTTCCATTAGAGGAGACAGTGAAAATAATAAGGGAACGCATTGAAGACAAACAACTAAAATTAGGCATACCAACACCTATTCTGGAGAGGCTACTACTACTATGTACCGCCAACATCCTATTCAATTTTCAAACTAAGTCATACCGCCAAATTGACGGAGTGGCCATGGGGAGTCCTCTTGGTCCTATTCTTCTTCTTCGTTCATCCGGAGTTTTTTTTCGGATGTGATTGCGTTGTGCCTGTTTACAGCAGAGCTGCGTTCTTGCGCCGTTAGGCCGACACATCCGACTTCTGCGGGCATTTGTTGACCGGGTTAACCTTCCCGGGGGTTTCTTAGGACATTTGACTCTCACTGTTGTGGTGTTATCCCCCATCCCAGCTGGTCCATATAGAACAGCCAAAGATCCTGGTCAGCCCTCAAGGGAAGGCAGGGGCAGACCATGGGCATTCCCCGCCATCCAAGGAGGCTTCCATAATTGCAGAGCCGATACATAGCGCTCTGGTACTGGGCTCACCCAAGGAATCGTCACGTCCTGCACATGGCTGCTTAGCCTCACTTCCGTATATTCGGCCTTCCGTTCACCATAGGCTGTTCTTCCAGAAACCAGAAGTATGCAGTCTGCAGATGACATCCACACAGTGAGCTTTCGATTCGGACTTTCCATGTAATGGATTTGCTATCCAAGCAATATTCCATTTCGTGCCACTAGGACACTTTTCCACCTTTTATGAAGTCCACACAGTGGGCTTTAGATACGGACTTTCCACGTAATGGATTTGCTATCCAAGCAATATTCCATTTCATGCCACTAGGACACTTTTCCACCTTTTATGAAGCCCACACAATGGGCTTTTGATTCGGACTTTCCACGTAATGGATTTGCTATCCAAGCAATATTCCATTTCGTGCCACTAGGACACTTTTCCACCTTTTATGAAGCCCACACAGCGAGCTTTCGATTTGGACTTTCCACATAATGGATTTGCTATCCAAGCAATATTCCATTTCATGCCTCTGGGTCTTCATGCACCTTTAAATGTCAACCTGTATGTAGTTAAAGTAAGCTGCGGTCAACTTGAGCTTGTTGATATCTCCATAGAGCTTGTCCTCAAATGAAGCAGGTGTGGGCCAAAATATCTTTCTCTGTTCTGCATACGTTGGGCAATCCTGCAGCAAATGTTTTGCTGTCATTTTTCCAGTTCTACAATTACATTCATCGGTATCTCCTATCTTTAGTTTATTGAACAAGTGGTATTTCAGCCTGTTATGTCCTGTGCGGAGTCTGAAGATTGCTACTTGTTCTCTTCGGTCGAGTTTGTAATATGCATCATCCTTCTGATGGCCTGGATGCTCAGATTCCCATTTGGTTCTATAAGTGCTTTTTATCAACCTCTTTGCCTCATTATAGGTTATGTCTATGTCAGGCTGTGGTAGTCGTCCGCCCTCTTTTGCCAGTCTGTCAGCCTCTTCGTTTCCAGGTATACTGCAATGTGATGGGATCCACTGTATTACAACTTTTTTGGATTTCTGGCATAGACCATGGAGTGCTGCTCTTAGGTCAGTTAGTTCTGTGCTGTTATTGCTCTTGAGTATTGAGACAGCTGACTTTGCATCTGTGAAGATAGCTATTTGCTTCTCTTTATTTTCCTCCATCAGGAGCATTTCTGCTGCAGTTTTCAAAGCCTCTACCTCCGCTTTGAAGTTACTTGAAAATTTTCCAGTTGCCATTGAATGTGTTTTTTTCACTCCATTTTTTAAATTTAGGAGAATTCCTCCTCCTCCATTCTCTATTGAATTTTTGGCTGATCCATCTGTATATGCATGGGTCCAATTCCTGCTTGGGTAATGTTCTTTTATGTAGTTTAGGGTTATTTCTCTTCTTTCGGTTTCATGCTGAGTGTTCTTTTCCTCAATACCAGGAATGTTTTCTATCATCTCAGGCAGTTGCTGCTGTCTCCAAGCTGGGAACTTGTGTGCATTGTGTATGGGCTTGACTGTTGATATGTTAAGTATAGGATCTGCCCTAATCCTTCGTTTTGCAGTTTCTACAAAGTTGCTACGCTTCAGTCTTCCCTTTCCAAAACCATTAAATCTGTTGTACATAGGGTGGTCTGTCAATCTTCTAAATTTTTCTGCTTGTTGCTGGGCTCTGCTATCTCTTCTATCCTGCATTGGTTGTAAACAAGTGATCTTTTCTAGTTCATTAATAGGCGTTGTCTTCAGGCTTCCAGTTATGATTCGCATTCCTTGGTTTTGGACTCTACTTATTTTGTTAAAGTTTGACTTAGCTGCTGTTGCCCAAGCTGCAATGCCATATTCCAGTACTGGCCTCACCCGTCCAGTATATAACTTCTTGAGAACTTTCTCATCTGCTCCCCACGTTGTACCAGCAAGCTTTTTCATGATTGCCATTCTCTGCCTTGCTCGTGTTCGATTTTTCTCAACCTGTGTCTTCCATGTCAGGCGACGATCAAAGGTGACTCCTAGATAGTTTGGATTTTCTTCATGGCGCAATATTTTTCCATTCAATACCAGCTTAGGTTGCTGAGTTTTATTTGAGAGGGAGAACACTGTGCATGTTGTTTTCTCCTCACTTATCTTCACTAGCCATGATTTTGACCAGTCCTCTAGCGCTAATAAGGCTTGCTGTATTCTGCTGTTAGCTGTACTAATATATTCTTCAGATGTCCATATGGCTAGGTCATCTGCAAAGGAGGATGTGTGTACTCTGGCTGGAAAATTTTCTGTGATGTCATTTATATATGCTAGGAATAATGTTGGTGAAAGAACTCCTCCTTGGGGGACACCTTGCTCCAGCAGCATCATTTTGCTTGTTTGTCCTTGTACTTTTGTCCTGGCAGTTCTGTTCTCAAGGTAGTGGCTGATCCATTTATACATTTTTCCACAAACATGCATGTTTTGCAGTTTTACTTTCAGTCCTTCCTTCCATACTTTATCAAATGCTTTTTCTAAATCTATCCAGACTGCTAGTGTGTGCTTTTTCTCTTGGAAGGCATCCTCTATTTCCTGAGCTATATAGGTTATTTGATCTTCAGTGGATCTGTATTTTCTGAATCCTGCTTGGTGTGGTGTTAAGAGTTTGTTTTCTTCCAGATGCCATGTTAGCCTGCCATTGATAATGCGTTCCATTAATTTTCCTACACAGCTAAGTAGACTGATAGGTCGATAGCCATTTGGTTCTTCCAGGTCTTTTCCTTTCTTTGGGACTGGTATTAGTATAGCTTCCTTCCATGCCTGTGGGACTATTCCTCTCTTCCAGCTGTTATTTAGGACTGCTAGTAGTTTCTTCTTTGCCTTGGTGCCTAGTCCTATTAGCATTTCATTTGTGATTCCATCCTTTCCTGGTGATTTCTTCTTTTTTAGGGTATTCATTGCCTGTTCCATTTCTTCCATTGTTAGATTTGCCATCATATATTCTGCTGCTGTCTCTGTATTTCTATGATGTATCTGTTTGTCTTTGATTGCTTTCTTCTGTTCGGTTGTAATATCAATGTGGTTTGCATTT
Organism: Cepaea nemoralis; assembly: GCA_014155875.1. NCBI lineage: Eukaryota > Metazoa > Mollusca > Gastropoda > Stylommatophora > Helicidae > Cepaea > Cepaea nemoralis. The sequence goes on along the minus strand of JACEFZ010024665.1, from coordinate 157,743 downwards.
GCATAGTGTTCCATTAGTGCATTTGCAGCCTTTTTGCCTGTAAGCAAGGCATTTCCTTGTTTAATTGTTATTTGTTTGTTTCTAGGTCCTTCATTGTTCATGGCTTTCACTAGTTTCCATAGTTTGTTTCCATCCCTGTCAAAATTCAGGTTTTCTGTTTTTTCCCTCCAACAATCTCTTGTTGTTTGATTTACTGTTCTTTTATATTTTGCTGAGATGGCTTTGAGAGAGATGTTTGCTTCAATTGTTTGTTCTCTCTCTGCTGTCTTCCTGGCATCTTCAACTTTGTCCTCCAAACTTTGTAGTTCTTCAGTCCAGTATGGTTTGTAATTTTTCCTCGCTCCTCTTGGAATGGACTCAGTGGCTGCCTGTATTATCGCTCTGTTTAGACTTTCCACCATTTGCTTTATGTTGCCATATCGTGTATTTATGTTTTCACAATATTTGTCTGTTAGTATGGCAAATCTGTCCCAATCTGCTCGTTTGTAATTCCAGCGGGGCAAGGGCTTTTGCTCCTGTGGAACATACTCCATATTCATTTCAAGCTTGATTGGTCTGTGGTCACTACCTGCTAATTGGTCCAGCACATGGCGATCGATTTTGTGGAGGATGTCTCCTGTGCAGAAAGCTAAGTCTGGAGTAGAAGTGGTAAGCCATCTTCTGGAGTAGAAGCTCGGTGTGTCATCCGCTTTGTTGAGTAGATGGAGATTTGAGTCTATTTCCCAGTCCTCCAATTCATCTCCTCTTTTGTCAGTATCTGGGTATCCCCATCTTTCTGAGCGGCTATTAAAGTCTCCGACAATAATGCAGTTTGTGTCAGTTATTTTCATGTTTGAGAGTGTAAGGTCCTTATCTGCTGGGCTATACAGATTGTAGATTCTTATTTTCACGTCCTTTATCATTATATCAACACCTATAATTTCCGTTTGGTTGTTAGAGATCACAGATACTTCGCTGCAAGGTATTGTATTTCGTGTAAGTATTAGAACTCCTCCTTTGTGTCCTTCGCGGTCGAAACGTGTGGCCTGATATCCTCTGACTGAGAATTTGTGATTGGCGTTGAGGTGTGTCTCTTGAATGCATGCCACATCTATTCTATCTTTATGAAGACGCTGTGTTAGGGAGTCTTTCTTCTTGTAAACTCCTTCGGCATTCCACTGTAGTATGTTGAGTGTCCGGGGTATTTGGTCAATAGCTCTTAACCTACTCCTCTGTGCCTTGACTCCACAGCACAGGGGAAGGTGACCACCAGTAGTCATGGGTGGACCCCCTCGAGGCAGGGGGCCCGGCACTATCACCGCCTGATGGGACTTCACGGGATTAGCACCATATCGATTAATTTTGATTTGTGACATCATGAATTAAGTTACGTTGCACTGCTTTGTCAAGCCTGTGGCTCAGTACATCCGATTTCGACAAGCATTTATTCGGGATGCTTTCCCTAGCCTTTGACTGTCCCCAGTCTACCTACAAGGCAGCAGGTTTCACGTTGCACTGCTTTGTCAAGCCTGTGGCTCAGTACATCCGATTTCGAACAAGCATGTATTTGGGGTGCTTTCCCTAGCCTTTGACTGTCCCCAGTCTACCTACAAGGCAGCAGGTTTGTGTGTCTCTTCGTCTGGTCCCTCTCCCTTGACCTGTCCGACATGGGTGGCCCTACCAGTAGCTGTGCTACCGTCGGCATAGCTCTTGGGGTCATTGGGACGCACAAGCCCCTCTACCTCGTCACGGTGGACACACAGCAGAGGGGGGTCCTATTCTAGCGGACATCTTCATGGCACACTTAGAAGAAAAGAGATCCTCAGACATCAACAACTTGGCCTTTTACCGGCGTTATGTGGACGATATACTAATCATCACCACAGACGAGCTACAAGCAACATCGTTTCAGGCCACAATGAACAAGACGCATAAAAACATCTCTCTATCTATGGAACACGAACACAACGAAGCGTTACCGTTCCTAGATATTCTAATGAGACGTAGAGCAGACGGCACAATTCAAAGATCGGTGTATCGCAAAGAAACATGGACTGGCCAATACCTAAATTTTCAGAGCTTCACACCTGTCCAGTACAAACGGGGCTTAGTACGGACCTTGTTTGACCGTGCTAGAAAGATATGCACCCAGGACACACTGACAGAGGAATTTGAAACTCTGAAGAATGTCTTAAACCTGAATGGGTACTCCACAGGATTTATAAAGCGCCATTGCCAACAGCCCAAACCCAAAGCAGACGTAACTACAGTCCCTAAACTCAAGGTATTCATCCAGCTAACCTTTCGAGGGGATGACGTAATGCAACGTCTACAAGACCGGCTTACTACAGCAGTAGGTCAAACATTCTGTGCGGCAACTCCAGTCATTAGATGTAAAACCGTACCCATTCCTACACCAACAGTCACAGAGCCTGTTCCTCTGTACGCCACAAACAATTGTATTTACCAATTCACATGTAGATGCCAGGCCGTTTACATTGGCCGAACGGAGAGACAGCTTAACAAACGGGTGTTAGAACACATACCTCAATGGGTCAACAAGATACAACACACAGGAGATGATAGCCACGAGGAGCCGACACACCGGAAGCTCCCGGCGTCTTCAATCGGCAAGCACATTGTTGCCAGTCACCATGTTGTGTCCAGAGAGACTGCATTTCGCGTGTTGTTTAGAACACAGAATACTCGCTTGTTAAAATTTGCAGAAGCAATTATGATCTATCAACGCAAGCCAGAATTGTGTAAACAGAAAGACATGTTAGTCAGCTTAAAATTACCGTGGTAGACAATCGACATTACTGTGCGAAATTGTGTATATTTCAACTTGAAGGATTTATCTAGTTAATTTCACGTAAGTTGTGTGAGTTCTGCAGTATGTACCTGACGAGATGCAGCGAAATATGCCAGGCAATAAATCGTGCAATCTATTGTTTGTGTCTTCGTTATTCAAATTCACTACGGGAAAACATTGTTTTGAATTTCTCAAACGTCGCCTCCCATTACCAACTGTGAAGCGATTAGATGGATTACTCAAGCTGAAGTGTAAGATATCGCTACAGGATTGTCGATTGAGATTTCTCGAGGAATGCCTAAGGACGGGGATATTTCCTCACCGGTATTTCAGATCTCTGAGGACGGACAGAATATGTCCGACAAGAAAAAACCTGAGACGTCTGACAAAAAACCAGATAGAAGAAACCCAGTCCAAGCTGGCCAACTTGAAGCGCACACACAGTTCTGCCTACTACGTCACCCAAGAATTGAGTTTGTATGGCTACTTAAAGTTCACGAAATTCTGTACAGAAGCAGTGTACAAGGTGAAAATCGCAGAGAATGCTCGCCTCAACAAATCACTGAGCACTGAAAAGGTAACAACGTCAGTACTAGACAACCCAGAGAAGTATGTGAGGAACTTATCGTCATACGTACTCAACAACATTGAAACAGAGGCCCTTGCATACGGATTAAAATTATGCATAAAGCCTAAACACATCAATCGTGTTGAGTCGCAAGCACAGTTTGAAATGTTGTTTGATCAAGTCTCCAAGTTATCACCTACCTCTGCTGATTCGGTCGGGTGGCTGAAGGCCAAACTGGTAGATTTAGAACACCAGTATCGCACAACACCCTCTAAACAGACGTGTCCGCTGACCAACGAACACCTTACTGCCTTAAAAGCGTTAAAGGCTAACAAAACCCTCGTCATACTGAAACCTGACAAAGGGAGCGGTACAGTACTGATGGACATGTCAGATTACCAGAGAAAAATGGATGTAATATTGTCAGACGAATCCAAATTCAGGATAGATCAAAAAGTAAACAAGTCGGAGGACCTGGATGCTATAATGAGGAAAGAGATCCAGTCACTTGTGAATGCGGGACTCATCAGTGAGGCCACTGCAAAAACGCTCACACCACGCGGCTCGCACACTCCTCAGATGTACGGTCTACCCAAACTTCACAAGCCCGGCATCCCGCTAAGACCTATCCTGTCCATGGTTAACTCTGCACAACACCGAATGGCGAGATGGTTAGCCGAAATGTTAAAACCAGTACGACAGTCCTTCGATCCAAAAATACTCAGAGATACATTCCAACTGGTGGAATTATTGGATACTATGGACATAAATAACAAACACATGGCATCCATGGATATAGCCTCCCTATTCACTAACGTTCCATTAGAGGAGACAGTGAAAATAATAAGGGAACGCATTGAAGACAAACAACTAAAATTAGGCATACCAACACCTATTCTGGAGAGGCTACTACTACTATGTACCGCCAACATCCTATTCAATTTTCAAACTAAGTCATACCGCCAAATTGACGGAGTGGCCATGGGGAGTCCTCTTGGTCCTATTCTAGCGGACATCTTCATGGCACACTTAGAAGAAAAGAGATCCTCAGACATCAACAACTTGGCCTTTTACCGGCGTTATGTGGACGATATACTAATCATCACCACAGACGAGCTACAAGCAACATCGTTTCAGGCCACAATGAACAAGACGCATAAAAACATCTCTCTATCTATGGAACACGAACACAACGAAGCGTTACCGTTCCTAGATATTCTAATGAGACGTAGAGCAGACGGCACAATTCAAAGATCGGTGTATCGCAAAGAAACATGGACTGGCCAATACCTAAATTTTCAGAGCTTCACACCTGTCCAGTACAAACGGGGCTTAGTACGGACCTTGTTTGACCGTGCTAGAAAGATATGCACCCAGGACACACTGACAGAGGAATTTGAAACTCTGAAGAATGTCTTAAACCTGAATGGGTACTCCACAGGATTTATAAAGCGCCATTGCCAACAGCCCAAACCCAAAGCAGACGTAACTACAGTCCCTAAACTCAAGGTATTCATCCAGCTAACCTTTCGAGGGGATGACGTAATGCAACGTCTACAAGACCGGCTTACTACAGCAGTAGGTCAAACATTCTGTGCGGCAACTCCAGTCATTAGATGTAAAACCGTACCCATTCCTACACCAACAGTCAAAGAGCCTGTTCCTCTGTACGCCACAAACAATTGTATTTACCAATTCACATGTAGATGCCAGGCCGTTTACATTGGCCGAACGGAGAGACAGCTTAACAAACGGGTGTTAGAACACATACCTCAATGGGTCAACAAGATACAACACACAGGAGATGATAGCCACGAGGAGCCGACACACCGGAAGCTCCCGGCGTCTTCAATCGGCAAGCACATTGTTGCCAGTCGCCATGTTGTGTCCAGAGAGACTGCATTTCGCGTGTTGTTTAGAACACAGAATACTCGCTTGTTAAAATTTGCAGAAGCAATTATGATCTATCAACGCAAGCCAGAATTGTGTAAACAGAAAGACATGTTAGTCAGCTTAAAATTACCGTGGTAGACAATCGACATTACTGTGCGAAATTATGTATATTTCAACTTGAAGGATTTATCTAGTTAATTTCACGTAAGTTGTGTGAGTTCTGCAGTATGTACCTGACGAGATGCAGCGAAATATGCCAGGCAATAAATCGTGCAATCTATTGTTTGTGTCTTCGTTATTGAAATAGAAATACTTTATTCACTGAGCATGATTATCTGCTTCCAATTCTTTTAAAACTAATTTTAGCAGCAGGTTCTTTTTCAGTACTTTATCAAATACTTTTAATTTTGTGAGATCAAAGAAGACAGCCATAGGTAGAATTTTTTCTGGTGATTTTATTTCCTGGGTGAGATATGTAGTGTGATCATCAGTGCTTCTGTTTTCTTAATCCTGATGGTCATTCACTTAATGTCTTGTTTTCTTCAGCACATTATTGACCATTCTTTTCATGAATTGTCCTTGACTTACATGAAGCTAGCAAAACTGATACAAGAAAAAGAAAATTATTTTTGTTTGTAATCAGTATTCTTTCTGCCTCTTTCCACTCTTCTGGGCAGATTCCTTGAAGAAATATAATTTTATGGCTTTTCTGTGATGTCCTAGCTGCTAGACTTTTCATCTGTAATTCTGTCTGGCTCAAAAACTATTCTTTATATGTACATTAATGTAAAATCAAGAATCAGTATTATTGTACTCAGGATATTTTCCCACGTGTTTTATCATCTAATTTTATAATTATAGCCAACAAACTGAACCTTTCTTTCTTGTAAAAGTTCTGTATTGTTTTACTCAGCTCTAATTTTTGAAAGGTAGACTTTTTTCACAAATGTTTGTTAATAATGTCTCGCACATTATTCACAAACGGCTGGTCACGTGATGTTTACTACCGCCTTCGATTGGCTTCAAAAGACTCTATTATTGTCTCTTCTTGTCTGTCTTTTTTTGCAAGATCTTTTTCTTCAAACCTCACAAAGACGATATTTGTCGACAAGGACACATACTACGTACAGTGATATTTAATTTGACAAATAAAATTCCTGTTAAACAAAGACATCTGTTGGATCCATCGATTCCTACACTCGATCACTCCGTCGCTGCCTGGGGGCTGCGCCCCCCAGTAGCTTCCGCAGATCCATAGAGCACACTTTATTCACAAGCTTCGAGTCTCTGTTCTATATTTTAGCTCGTAATGTTTAATATATTTTAGTAAAAATTCAAATAAAATGCCTCCCCGGCGGGGAGTTGAACCCCAGGCTCCGTAACAGGCGGAGATACTAACCACTACACTACTGAGGACACAATGATAGTTCCACAAACATTAATTATGTAGTCAAACATACGTCACGTGACCAGCTTTTGAATAATGTATGAGACATTATTCACAAACGTTTGTTAATAATAAATTCATTTGTTAAAAAGGTCCTTGAGCCTGGACATCGCTACTAAATTAAGACATTTTTGTCACATAACTTCGTTTCTTAATAATTTTGTTGTGCTTTCTTCAGCATAGAAATTTGCAAGAACATTTTACATATGTGTGAGCCGGTGTAGGATCTTCCATTGTCTTTCATATGTGTCCCTAGGCAGTATTTATTATCTTTGTATTTTTGTTCAGCTGCATTCAACATGATTTAATCAATCATATTTTTTGTATTGTTTGAAACATTTCTTATTGTGTTATTCTTTCATTCTTAGCTTGAATTGCGATGCAAAATTGTTGTTGTTTATTGCAGATCAAGTTGATACAGTTAAAATACAGCCATGAGTGACATGAGTGATCTTGATAGGTAAATATATATTTTTTAACATAGTATTTCAGAGGGCAGCATGGCCGAATGAATAAGAGCGCTTGTTCTCAAACATCAGCTGGGCTTATGCTGATGTAGGGGGTTCAACCCCTACACCAAACATTAGGGCTAAAATGTTGACTTGTCGTCCTTGACTTGGGGACGTAAAATACAAGTACATCTGAAGTTGGGGTGGGTTCGTCTGATGGCTAGGAGACTGGCAATAGGGAAAGCTAATCCACACGCAAAATTCAGTCCAGCACTACTAGAAGTAGTGTGTATGGACTACACCTGAGTTTAAAGCAAGCAGGCACCAAAAAAAAGTACCTCTGAAGTCGGGGTGGGTTAGTCTGATGGCGAGGGACACTGGTAATAGGGAAAGCTAATCCACACGCAGAATTCAGTCCATTGCTGCTAGAAGCAGTGTGTATGGACTGCGCTTGAGTTCAAAGCTAGTGATCTCCCCCAAAAATGCTATTTCAGCCTCATCATTGACAGTTAAATTACTTAATACTGTAGAGATGTATATGAGTGTCTTAGTATTTTTGTTTACAATTAAGGATCTTTATTAAACATTTAGTTGGAATGAGTTTCAGGAGAAAGCAAACATAGTATGGCTTGGTGTGATTTGGTTGATGTCCTAAGAGAATAATGCACATTTGAATACATTTTAGTAAAATAATTAATTGTATATTTCCTACTGCTTTTCTATTTACAGCACTTGTGTTACATTCCTTATACTCTTAATTTCCACCAATGGCATATAATTAGGCCTGAAATAATTTTGTTGCATTTGAGATTAATATAAGTTTTGCCCAGTACAGATCTTTAGGAGCTGCGGTTAATGCAGTGGCTAGCACACTTGCCTGTTGGGCAAGTATTTGAATCCCCATTTGTAGGCTTAAAAACAGTTACCGGGGCTGCCAGGTAAACCCAGCGTAGAATGCGTACAAAGACATATCCTGAGATGTAAAGGCAACCAGATATTGAAGTCACTTGTCGAGTGCCGATTTATCTAAAAATCTGGGTCTGGCACCATATAGGCTTCATGGCATGAAGAGGGATAGTATGTCTGTTGCTTTCACACACTGGTCTGTTGGACTGAAATGTTGACTTCTCCTGCAATTGGGAACGTAAATTATGAAGTCGTATGAACATACCTGTAAAATCGGAGTGGGTTTGCTTGATGGCATGGGACACTGGTAATAGGGAAAGCTAATCCTCACACAAAATCAGTCCAGTGCACTCACTGGTAGTACATGTGTGGATAACACTCAGTTTCAAAGTGAGTGAAGGCACACAAAACAAACCAATAAAAGATATTTAAAAAATCTTTGTAAAGGCTCATTTTATTATCTTAAAACTCAGGACCCCATGAACTTACAAGACTATAAAATAATGACCATTCTTCTGCTTGAACTCTGTAACCCAGTCTTTGAAGTCATGACCTCTGGTCGATACATTTAAGTAAAACCTGATTTTGGGCAACTACCAAGAGCATGAAAAAAAGCCCAAAGCAAGTGCCTGCAATGGGACTGGGATGTATTAGGACCATAATGTTTTGTAGCTATAGGGGACCGGTCTGTATCTCTTAGCGGACAACGAGCTCATTAGCCGAAGCCTTTTCCGTCTGCACTCGACATTACCAGTGTAGTCTCCTAGCTATTACACTAGTGCAACCATAAGAGCATGAAACGTCCAAGTAAAGACCTCTTGTCCATGACCTGGACCCAAAACAGTCCCTCGTCTCTCTAGTAGGGCTTAATATTATAATTAACCTCATTAGAATAATTTACAAATTCTTGACCAAAGCTACAGTCAACATGAAAACTAAATAATTTTGTGTGATTAATTATTATTATTAAGTCCCCGCTAATCACTGGTATCATGAAGGCTAATAGACTACAATGGCTGGGGCATATAGAAAGAATGGAAGATAATAGGGAAACAAAACTCACTTACACTCAGGAAATAAATGACCGTAGACCCCGAGGTAGACCAAGAAGGCGGTGGAGAGAGAATACATATACAGACCTACAAGCACTTGGAATCAATGACTGGCAAGAGAAGGTCCACCAGAGAGACGAATGGAGACGGATTGTATCTGCAGCAAAGAACCTCAATGGCTCAGAACGCTGAAGAAGAAGAGGAAGAATTATTGTGTAATTGTTTCAACGGAGACATTATTTTAACATCACGGTTGTGAATGATGGTGATAGTTAGAAGAGAATTGCCCCTTGCACAATGGTGGAACATCATTACTTAATTATATTGATGGTGTCAGGTGCAAATAAACCTGCCCTGGTCCCTTGAGGTTCTCACATACATCCTCCCTACAAGTAAACACTATGTATGTATGTGTTTGTCGTGAGTGTGTTTTTATGCATTTAGACCAGTGGTTTTCAACCGGTGGGGAATTCCTCCCTTTTTATGTACACTGAGTAAGGGTGGGGGGGGGGGATTTATAGGGAGGAAATTCTAAAGGTGGGAATGACGTTCTGAACATAGGTAAATGGGGGAATGGACCATAAAAGGTTGAGAACCACTGATTTAGCCATATCTGTATTCATGTTTCTGAGTCTGTATGTCATTCTGTCTGTGTATGTAAGACTTGTGTGTAAACCATGTGTAACCAGATTTGTGTATGGATGCTTGAATCATATGTTTTAATCCATACGGCTCAGCATTCATATTATTATGTTTAATGCCACATGACTTAACATGCATAACACTGAATATTTGATTTGTTAAAGATGAGATATCGGAAGGGCTGAACGTAAGGTGGGCCTTCGTGCCCAATTTGTGATCCTTTGAAAATCAATCTTTCATTGGTTTATTCTTCCCCAGACAAATAGAACAGTTACAGAGGTGTGAGGTGATTAAAGAAAGTGAGGTGAAAGCATTGTGTGCCAAAGCTAGAGAAATCCTTGTTGAAGAAGGCAATGTACAAGCAGTGGATGCTCCAGTTACTGTAAGTATTTGACATATGTACTTCTGCAGATTAACATTTATAATGTCAAACTTAGGGCACAAAATTATTAATAATTTGCATATCTCCAGCAGGTGCATTAATGTTGTAAATAGGGGGCTAAGTTGACAAAGCCATCAGCACAGTCGGACAATGGTTGGGCACCTGTATTTGTCATCCACTAGAAAAAAAAACAAACCACCAATTCCTTTTGGCATTGAGGCCTACAAAATCCCATGGCCCTATCACATGATAGACTCATGGCAGGATTTTCTTTTAGGACAGTTCACACATCTTCTGGTGATTTGAGGTTTATATTTTTGTGTGCTGTTGTCTTCTTTGTTCACCCTTCTTCTTTCATTTGCTTAAAATTTGCTTATATCTGCTATGTTGTCTCTTCTATACTTCACTGCGCGTGTGTTGACAGGGCCTATAAGGGAAGCGAAGAATAGTAACACTGTTGCCTTCCATGCATGTCATAAGAGGCGACTAAGGAGGCTTGGGCTGAGGCTTAGTCTACAGTCTATTGGAACTTATGGTCCCCAACATGGCGGATAGGCAGTTAAACCGTTAAGGCCTTCGTAGTGTTTACGCTTGTGGCTACGGTTTGCATTTGCATTTTCCTCGTGTTGGACTGGTAGTGCATGGTTCCATCACCCTGCTACTGTGTGTGTGTGTGGCATAACACTGTAAGCTGTGAATTTCACGTGGAATGCTTTTACATCTGTCCGCGGTTGTTTGTAACGTGAACTGCATGTTCGGAACAATGGTGGCCGGCTGTTGCTGGAATTACTGGTTTGCCTTTTCGGTTCATGAGTGCATTTTTCAGTAGACTCCTGGGAGTTGACACTGGAGCTATGAAGTTTGTGCTTTGTGTGGTGCTTTTGGTGGGTCGCCCTGCGGAGTCTGAGCCATATGGGATAAAACCCAGGTCAATTAAGTCTGTCTGGTGACTGCCAATTCCATCGACGATAAACAGTATTTTATGTGGAGAACTTTTGTGTGGGCATTCTGGCGGCGGCATTATGCACAGTGTACCTGAGCATGCTGATGGCTTGCCGATACTCCTGTCTATTCCAGTGTTCACACAGGGCAGTGAGAATTTTGTTTGATATTCACTGGCACAGGAACGAAGCATAGTGAGGTTGGAACTGCATCTAACTGACTGACTAACTAACTAACTATACTTCACTGTCTTTGTTAGCTCCCCTTTGTTCACCCTAAAATTGGCAGCATTGTCAATTTATAATGAAGCTGTGATATTTGTCTTTTAATAAACACATTTGATTACAGCATGGCATTTCTGAAAGATTGGTTTGCCTTTTCTTTTCAGTGCACACCATAAATATTTGTATTTGGGTGGGGTTTCTGATTGTTGATAGTTTGCCACGGCAGAGGCCTATATGAGGTACTCTTTACAACGTTTAATGGTGTAGTTTTAATATGCTCCTTTGGAGGCCACTTATTTTTCACACGTCTCAGAAGGTTATGCATGGGGCCTACCACTTAGGTTGGAACTTGGATGGATGGCGGAAAATGGGAAGTAGGGTGTGTCACATTTATGACTTAAAAATTGTTAATATGGTAGCAGACATGTTGTGTTATAACACAATAACATTTTGGCCATGGCAGATATCAGAAATTGCTTAAGATGATTAATCATCCCATCACACTTAATGTTAACTTTAAGGTTTGTGGGGGCAGGCTATAGTGTTATATCATCATCATGTGCCCTGCCAGCAAGTATAGCGCTCATGTCTCTATACATATCTCGGTCCTTGGTGTTCTGGATCAGTTCTGCTGATGATACTCTTCCATGCCACCATCTGTCCATCCAACATAATTTCTCTTGTTCCCTTCTGCCTTTTTTCCCCATTGATCTTTCCAGTTGTCATGATGTTCTCCAATGGCTCTTTATTATGTCAGTTACTATCAATTAATAAATGTACTCGCTCTATATGTTTATGGGAATATTAATTTATAATGCCAATTATAAATTTATTTGTTGAGTAGGTTTGTGAGATTTATCATGTGCATGTTCCATTAAGTATGAACCTACAGGTTCAGCAGACTAGTAGGGAATTTATTTGTTCAATATCATTGCTCAAGAATTGTGGAGGAAATTGAAGATCAGGTGCTGGAATGTTAATTACTCCTCCCCACGATGCTAGGCAGCAAAAGAGGAAGCAGGTTTGTAGGGACATTTTATGATGACAGTTTTAATAAAGGTATTTGTCCTGCTGGTTTGTGGGGATGTGCAATAAATGTATTTATGATGTTTGTTTGTGGGGGTGTGCAATAAATATATTTATTATGTTTGTTTGTGGGAGTGTACAATAAATGTATTTCTGTGTTTGTACAATAAATATTCTTATTTTGTAGGTTTGTGGGGACATCCATGGACAGTTTTATGACTTGAAAGAATTATTCAAAGTTGGTGGTAAGGTGCCAGAGACGAACTACCTTTTCATGGGAGACTTTGTGGATAGAGGATTTTACAGTGTGGAAACCTTTCTCTTGCTCCTGGCTTTGAAAGTAAGTTGTGTGTACATCAGCCCTTTTTAGATGCCACCAAGTCACGTTGAGAATGTAGATCTTTCTTTCTTTCTTTATTTCAGCAAAATTGAAGTTGTGGCCAAAACATTGTCGATTTGTAGACTTGTTCATGACTGGTTGGATTTTGTAGACTGGTTCATGATTGGTTGGATTTTGTAGACTGGTTCATGATTGGTTGGATTTTGTAGACTTGTTCATGATTGGTTGGACTTTGTAGACTGGTTCATGATTGGTTGGACTTTGTAGACTGGTTCATGATTGGTTGGATTTTGTAGACTGGTTCATGATTGGTTGGATTTTGTAGACTTGTTCATGATTGGTTGGACTTTGTAGACTGGTTCATGATTGGTTGGACTTTGTAGACTGGTTCATGATTGGTTGGATTTTGTAGACTGGTTCATGATTGGTTGGATTTTGTAGACTGGTTCATGATTGGTTGGATTTTGTAGACTGGTTCATGATTGGTTCGACTTTGTAGACTGGTTCATGATTGGTTCGACTTTGTAGACTGGTTCATGATTGGTTGGACTTTGTAGACTGGTTCATGATTGGTTGGACTTTGTAGACTGGTTCATGATTGGTTGGATTTTGCATATAAATTTTATCTACAGGATGGGGCAGCCAGCCTCAGGCCAACCTTCCTTAGTTGCCTCTTATGACATACATGGTATATTACAGTGTTGCTTTTGTTTGCTTGCCTTAATGCTGGGCAATGAGTAATGCCATGGTGAAGAAACTGGAGACGGCGGGCATGTGGGTGTTGAGAAGAATGTTGTAGACAGAAGAATGTTGAGAATGTCGTAGAGAGAGAGGAATGTTGAGAATGTCATACACAGAGAAGAGTGTTGAGAATGTCATAGACATAGAAGATTGTTGAGAATGTCATAGACAGAATAATGTTGAGAATGTTGTAGACACAGAAGAAAACAAATGAAAAGGTGTTAAGAACTACAGGTGGTACAAGATCACTCATAAGAAATATAAGAAAAAGACAAATGAGATTTCTGTGGCATATCTACAGAAGAGATGCAATAGAAAAATTAGCTGATGAGGGGAAAATACAAGGTACTGGGCATGAGAAAAACAGAAACATGTATGTGGGGGAAATACAAGGTACCGGGTAGGAGAAATACATAAAGATGTATGTGGGGAAAATACAAGGTACTGGGCAGGAGAAATACATAAACATGTATGTGGGGAAAATGCAAGGTACTGGGCAGGAGAAATACATAAACATGTATGTGGGGAAAATACAAGATACTGGGCAGGAGAAATACATAAACATGTATGTGGGGAAAATACAAGGTTCTGGGCATGAGAAAAACAGAAACATGTATGTGGAAAGCTTAGGCAGCTGGACGATAAATAATATAAACAACACCACTTTCATAATATCAATTACTGCCCAAAATATAACATATCTAGACAAACCTTCTGGCCTAGAGAGACGACAGTGAAAGATAAACTCTATTGACCTCTGTTTGAACTAAAAAATACTGTTAAATTCATACAAGAGACAACATTGCAGTTATAGACATATTTCAAGTGAACGAAAGAAGAAGAAGAAGAATATCAGTTGACAGAGATTGGAGAATCATGATTGCTGATGCCTGCTCTAGGCTGGACAGCTGTAGAAGAAACAGAAGACAGTCATTATTTTGTTGGTTTACATACATCGATGTGGCAGAAAGGACAGGTGGGCTTGCTCTTAAATTTTCGCTACGCTGATGAGTTAGGTGGTTCAACCACTACGTCAGCATTAGGTTGGAGCTCTTCATTTTTCACTCAAGGTTGGACTTAAATGTTGATTTCTCGTTCAGAAAGCAATGGCAAACTGCTGAACGTACACTTACCTAGAAACAATTCATACTGGGGTTGCTCACAACGTCCTGACAAATACATGCAAGTTTATTTTCCCATATATAAAGCATTGATACATGCATGTTTGTTTTACCTAGGTTCGATACCCAGACCGCATCACACTTATTAGAGGAAACCATGAGAGTCGACAGATCACACAGGTTTATGGCTTCTACGATGAATGTTTACGAAAATATGGGTCCATAACCGTATGGCGCTACTGTACAGAAATCTTCGATTATCTTAGTCTTTCTGCAATTGTAGATGGCAAGGTAAGACTTTTTAAACAGCTTTTCTTCTTCTTCTTGTCATTTATCCAGTATTTGTTTGTTTTTGGGGATTTTTTTACAGCAGAGTTGGGATATCTGTGCCTTTTGGTCGACACTTTGTGTTTTTGCTTAACTGTTTCAGGACTCACTTGTGCATAATGTACAGGTTTTTCTATGTTTGGTGTAGGATTTCTAGCTAACTTTGAGTTTGTCATCATGTGTCATGCCGATAAGTATGAGCGGTCATGATTCACCATCATCTTTTGCACTCGGTAGCCTACTGACGATCTGTAGTCCTGGTGCAAATGGCTACTCCTACCGGGCGAGGCTGCTCCTAAGGAGCACCCATTTATGCCTTTTCTCTGATTTTTGATGAGGCTGCACAAAATTTTCTTGGCATCTGTAAAGAAGGTAGTTCTTTGAGTTATGAACTTTTGAAAGCTTTGGGGGTCAGTTATTTTCAAGATTATTTTTTCTTGCAAACTGTTTGGGTCAGTCAGATAGTAATGCACCACATTTTGCAGACTTTAGATTTGGAATATCTCTTTTGTTTGTAGAAATTGAACCACATTCGGACAATTAGAACAGCCACAGTAAGCCGTTAAAATGGCATGTGTGAACACCGTGCATTACAAACAGTGAATTATAATAGTTTCTGGTTTTGGAAAAAGAAACTGGGAAACATTCATAAACGTTTATGTCTGTGTATGGAAGTTGTGCAGTCAAAATGGAGCACCGTTAGTCGCTGGACTCGAAGAGTGAAGAGGTGGAGCTGCATGATGATGAATGTGTGATTCAAGCAGAGAAGAAATGGCTTCGTGAGCAGGACATAACCTGGTACAGTCAAGGAGTGCATGCATTTGTTTCACTCTGGCGTGAGGCCGTACATGTTATGGGATTATGTAAAAGAAAAAATAGTGTTTCGAGGAAATGTTCATGTATATTGTTTGTAAACATAATTCATTTTGATCAGTGACATCTGTGAATGACTGTAGACAAATTTATCTCCTAGATTTTCTGTGTACATGGTGGTTTGTCTCCGTCCATCACATCACTCGACCAGATTAGACAGATCGACAGGAAGCAGGAGGTGCCTCATGATGGTCCCATGTGCGACCTGCTGTGGTCCGACCCAGAAGGTGAGTATTTTTGTCGTCAATATTAAATCTGGAAAATCTACTGTTGTTGTAGCATAATATCACTAGCTTAAGAAATGTATAGCTTATTATATATTGTTGTAAAGTATACTTTTCTGTAAATCGTTCTGTAAATTATTCAGTTTTGAAAACTTGCTGATCTGATTGTTAAAATAAAGTAAAATGGCTCTTTTAAGAATCGAGGGGAAATTTTCAGTACATGGTGCTTGTCCTGTATTTGTATAGACCAATCACCACTCGGTGGATGATGGGGTCAGTATTATACGACTGCCTTTACTTCCTGTGTTTTCTTGGTGACCATTTCCGGCTCGGTCATCCTGGGATCCCACACCATTAAAAATCTGCCTAAGTGAGGATTCAAACACAAAACCACAGGGCAGGCAGGCAAGTATTGTAGCTACTGCAACTTTTCTGACCTGATTGTGGCAGGCATTTTGAGTCAGATTCTATGCTGGGGACCAGAGGGATAAGTGAATACCTCTGGATGCTCCTTGCTTTTAGCTAGAGTACCACGGAGTAGGGTACTCACTTACCCTAGCGGCTTTTTTGTCTCTGGCACCTTGCCATCTTGACAGACGATAGTTTGTTAAATTTTGCTTTTAAAAAAAAAAGCATAACTACCACTCATGGCAGTTAAGACCAGTAATGAAGTTAAACCTCTCCATAGCACAAAGCTTAGGCTGAATTATAGAGACTGTGTTGTCCATGCAGCATGATACCTCTCTTGGCCTGCCTAGTTTACTTCAGAGGAAATACATCTGGAACAAGACATGCTACAGAAGCTGTCAGATCAGCAAAGCAATGCTGTGTGTACCCTAGCAGCTTAAGTTGGTCGCTAAAGGCTGAGGGCCTCCAAAGCCATGTGGATGTGAAAGCAAGGGAAAACTACCACATTCACCCAAAGACACTCATCAGGACAGCGGCTTAAAGAGATACATACTAACCATCACAATGTTTTAGAAAGAATATTAGTGGACAGGATGATTACTGGAAGAAGCAGCACAAGTTGACCAGCATGAAGGTGGACACAGGACATTAGAGACACGGCAGTTTTTCTGACTGCTTTCATTCACTTGAAATAGTCTATATCTGCCGTGTCTTTTGTGTGGCTTCATGGTCTTTTTTCGTTCACTCACTGATTCATTTTGCTGGCGTCTGTGGCCTCGAGGTGGCTTTGTAGCTGAAAAAGAATTCTGCCATAATTGTAGATCAGATCTGGACTATCTGATAAGCTAGCAGACTGACCACTGTGTCTTCACAGCTCTAAAGAGATTAACCACAGTGATAAACGATACCATTTGTTCCTCTTTTGTGTCTCCACCTTGATGTGGTAGAAGGGATTGCATTTTTCGGTGACCCCAAGAGCTATGCCAATGGTAACACAGCCCATGTTAGACAACTCAAAGTATAGGGGCCAGATGAAGAGATACAAACTTGCTGCCTTGTGGGTAGACTGGGGGACAGTCAAAGGTCAGGGAAAGCAAGCCCAAAAAATGCCTGACAGAACAGTGCAACACAACTCGCTTAATGTTGTGATCATGTCAAAATCATTGTCTCAGTATACTAAATCAAATTGCATTTATCAATTCCAGTAGGAATACCAAGCAACTGACATAGGTAGAACGGAAAAAATAATTAGCAAATCAAATAGCCAAACATTTACCAGCATGGGTGGAAAAGAGTTAATCGGTCTTCAGGAATCTCTATGCAGTCAAAAGGCCGTCATAATTGATTTCTCAACACCTAATAAAATGCAGTCATAGCGTGAACAAAGAAAAAGTGTTACGTATACTGTATTCGTTGAACAATAAATGATTGCTCAAATATCGTGAGGCATTAACAATTAGTCGATTCCAGCCAGTTTTGTGCAAACAGAAAGAGTTAATTGTTCGCAAGCTCGCTTGCTTTGAATTGAAGCGTAGTCCATACACAATACTTTTAGTACTTCTGGACTGAATTTTGTGTGCAGATTAGCTTTCCCTTTTAACAGTGTCCCTCGCCATCAGACTAACCCACTCCAAGGATGATAGGTCAACATTTTAGTCCAACTGCCAAGTGTAGGGGTCGAATCCTTTACCTCGGCATCAGCACACTGGATGTTTAAGAACAAACATTCTTATCCATTCTGCCATGTTGAAGCTAGAGTTCATTGTAAATATGATCCCTCAGTGGGGATAACGGATCTTCCACATTCGAACAATGCCCATGACCTTGTGTTTCAGCTTAAGTATTATTCATTTATTCACTACAGATGATATATAACTTTGCAATATGCTCTTATGCAGGGAAATATGCCAGGCAATAAATCATGCATGATATTGTTTGTGGCTTCTATGATTAAGTTAACCAAGGGAATACATTGTTTAGAAGTACCATTTGTGTTGCAGACATGCAGGGATGGGGAGTCAGCCCACGTGGTGCTGGCTATCTGTTTGGTAGCGATGTTGTCAACTCCTTCTGTCAGGTGAATGAAGTGGACCTGATCTGTCGGGCCCATCAGCTGGTCATGGAGGGCTACAAGTGGCACTTTGGGGAGATGGTGCTCACTGTGTGGTCAGCACCCAACTATTGTTACAGGTGATATTAAGTGAAACACTATTTCTTTTGTGATTTAGTTTGTGTGATCTGTAGGTAAAGGACTAGGTCCTATGCCGTGTGGTGTATTGGTAAGGAAAAGTACCATTTTATATGTCTTGAGGTGTATTGGTAAGGAAAACGAACCTTTTACATGTCTTGTGGCGTATTGGTAAGGAAAAGTAACCTTTTACATGTCTTGAGGTGTATTGGTAAGGAAAAGTATCCTTTTACATGTCTTGTGGCGTATTGGTAAGGAAAAGTAACCATTTATATGTCTTGAGGTTTATTGGGTATATGGTGGTAACTGTATATTTTTTCAAATGGGGAACTCTTTAAGGCCACTGAAACATAAATAAATACACATGTATTCTTTGGTACTCATGGAAGTAGGGGAAAGAATGAGAGACTAGAGGACGCACTAGACAACATAACAATTATAGCTTTCAATTTTTTTTTTGGGGTGCTCGCTTTGAACTCGAGCGTAGCCCATACACAATACTTCTAGTAGTGCTGGACTGAATTTTGCGCTGTGGATTAGCTTTACCTATTAACAGCGTCCCTCGGCATCAGGCGAACCCACTCTGACTTCAGAGGTACTTGTAATTAACATCCCCATATCAAGAGCGATTGGTCAACATTTTAGTCCAACAGTCCAGTGTAGGGGATGAACCCCTTACCTGGCATCAGCACACCGGATGTTAGAGGGCTGCGTGGTCTCGAGGTATGGTGTCCGCCTCGAGTGCTGGAGGTCCCGGGTTCAAGCCCCGGTGAGGACCGAGATTTTTTTCACATGATCTCTGGGTAGTGAGATCGTACGCCCGTGTGTATTGTTGCGCACGTAAAAATTCCCTTGGCAGTTGGAAATCTAAAAAGAGTAGCCTAACGGCTCTGCCCGGGCAAAATTTTGAGTTAAAAATCTACCCAAAGTATTTCAGGATCCTCGCCGGTGCCACGGAGTTCGTGCACTGAGCTGAGTTTCTCCAGACTCAGTTTTGAGTTAGGAGAAGGACGGAGCACTTATGGGTTGCACCCGTGCGCCATGATGTTAATCCGTCGACTGAACTAAAGTAAACACCGGATGTTTAAGAACACATGTTATCCATTCGGCCATGCTGACCAAATTTTTATGTTGTCTAGTGCAACCTCAATTCTCTAATTCTTTCCCCTACTTATGTGAGGGCCAAAAAAAACTTGCATATTTATTTATGAACTGTACTTTAGTCAACCAGTCAGCACTCAATGGGTGATGTCAGTGTCACACCAGCTACTTATACTCCAGGTCATGTCAAGGTGCCTATTTTAGGCTGGGTTGAACTGGGAGCCCAGATCAATTTACTAAAAATTTCCCTGCCTCGGGAAAGCTTGACAACATGACTGCCAGGGAGGTTATTATAGCCGAATGGATAGAAGCGCACACTCTTAAAACCTCCAGTTTTTTATGCTGAGTTAGCGGGTTCAAACGCTACATAGGTCATTTGGACTAAAATGTTGACTTCTCCTTGACTTGGGACATAAAAAAGTACCTCTGAACTCTGGAGTGGATTCACCTGATGGCAAGGGACACTGTTAAAGGTAAAGCTAATCCACATGCAAAAGTCATACCAGTGCACTAGAAGTGGTAGCATGTGTATGGACTAAGCTTGAGTTTAAAGTGAGAGAACGGACTTCTGTGTGCGGCTGATTCTATGACATCCAGCTGACATTGAACCGGCATATTATGACGCCATAAACTTTATAATTTTCTCGGCTCTACTCGTCCTTCTGCCAAACATCCTTCTTCCTGCAGATGGTGCCGTTATTTCCTCCTCTTGTTGTAATATCAAATGTTATATCCATAAGGTTCTTCAGTTAGCTATTAATGTAAATGTATCAGAATTATTTTGTGTTTCCAAACTTCTCCCTATAGTCACATAGTCCCCCCTGTGACGTCATATAGCAACATTTGTATTCATGCGCTTCTCAGTTAACTCATTCTGTTCCGTTTGCCATATTTTCGTATTTGATTCTAAATCATTGACTCTTGCCTCCGACGCTACATGACATTCATGCTGGTCAGCCCTCTGCCTCTACTTCCAGTGATGTTTAACACTTGTATGTAGATGTCAAGGTTCCAGTGATGTTTAACACTTGTATGTAGATGTCAAGGTATATAGGATATTACTTCCAGTGATGTTTAACACTTGTATGTAGATGTCAAGGTTCCAGTGATGTTTAACACTTGTATGTAGATGTCAAGGTATATAGGATATTACTTCCAGTGATGTTTAACTCTTGTATGTAGATGTCAAGGTATATAGGATAGACTCATTCGCTTTGCTATCTGACTTATTTTAGCGATCCAGTCCTCTGACCTGTATCGAGCTACCAAACTTGATTATTTCTTTTTGTCAAGGTATTCTTGCTCACTGTCATAATTACTTCCCAAATACCATACAGGCCTTTGACGTCTCCCTTCTCATTCTGAAAACACTATCCCTCATTCTGAAACCACTAACAACAGACTGAACTATGAAAGCACTGCACAGATGACAGACAGATTTCACATCCTATAATTACTTATTGAGCCAGGAATGCAATTCACAATCATGTTACCACTCGTTAAAATAATATTCTAAAATAATATCAATCTCTCTGCCAGCAGTATGATTTACCATCACCAGCTCGGGCTTCAATCCGTGATGTTTCTTTAATGGTCTTCACTTCAACTAACGCTGTTCATGAGTGTTTTCAATTCTAGCGTTCGTCAATTTATGCAGCATGATTAATTCAAGCTGTACGCTTTGATGCAGGCTCACTTGGCACCTGTCAGTGTACATAAAAAAGGGTTTGGTCTGCTTGAACCTTAGCACATCAGCACCGCTGCTATTCCCCCCTTTTTAGGTAACTAGTTTCACATGTATTGTTGGCAGGCTTGTTGTGTTCATATTCTTTAGAAATTAATGGCACTGATTTTCATCTACAGATGTGGCAATGTGGCAGCAATTTTAGAACTAGATGAAAACTTGAAGAGAGATTTCACGATATTTGAGGCAGCTCCACAAGTAAGTATTCTCTTTTTTTTTGCCCTTTGAGATATTGCATGTTTGGGGGAAGCAGTGGTTGTAGCAGTCATCCTGTGTTATTAAAGATGGTAAGCATGTATGGTCACACAATTACCAGGGTCTTGGATTTTGTATACGTTCTTGTCCCAATTATACCATGGGGCCAAGCCATGCAGGTATTTTTGTCTCTGTCTTCTCCTTTTCCTTGTTCTTTTCCCCATTAATTTTGCCATTTGTCACAAAGTTTTCAGGTTTATTTCTTCTCATGTGCCCAACAAATCTTCAATTTGTCTATTTCTCTAATTAATTTACAGTTTTCATTTGTTGCTTGAACTGTCTCATTCATTCATTTGTTTTTCTAACTGATGATATTTTTCTCAGAAACGACATTTCCACTGCCATCAGATGTTTCTCAGCTTGTCTTAAATTAATATTTCAAAATGCTAATACAGCCATAGTTAACCATATTTGCTAGCATTAAAACTTTTGGAAAAAATAAGACACTTATTATTCAACACACCTATTTATCTTAGAAATTAATTACTGTGATGTTTGCGTATATTTTTTCTGAGTAAGCTTAAATTAAATATTGCTTTAGTTGTGCCATAGTGCTTGAAATACCATGGTGGGTGTCTGAATTTGCAAGTGGATTGTCCCTAGTCCACCTTACTTAGTCATATGTAATGTTCTCCCTAGCAAAAGTTTGTGCTTGACAGGACAAAATAATAAATCCTCTAAAAGTACTGGAGAGTTTTGGTCATAGACCATAACTTTAGGAAGGGAAAATCCCAACTACACCTCCCCGTGGTAGAGGATGGGAAACACCACGGTGTGGCTAACACAGCTCTGGGGACCGAGTATCCACCTGGATAAGTGGACAACTCGCAGCTGAGCAGAGCAGGGCACTCACTTGTCCTGACAATCGGAAATGGCTGTCAAAGGCAGAGGTAAAAGACCCCCATGTGGATGTGGAAGGCAAGGGGAAACCACCACATTATCTTCCCAAGACTTCATGGCAAAACAAATTTCAGAGTTAGTGAACGACGTTAATGGCTGTTTTAGGACATCCTCGTCCGGTAGGGACAGTCATGAGCCACAGGTGACACCAGACTGTCATCCAGCTACTGATGGCAAAATCATAACTAAAATAAATAAATTTAGAGTAGGAACATGGAATGTTAGGACATTAAATGAGCTAAGAATGTTGGACAATGTTCTAAGAGAGATGGATGGTATGAAAATGAATATACTAGGCGTAAGTGATAAGATATGGAAAGGATCGGGCAAAATTATAGCTGACAACCACACAATAATTTATTCTGGAGGGGATACACACGAAAAAGATGTAGAAATAATATTAGATGAAAAAACAGCCAAATCAGTTAATGGATACTGGTGTATTTCAGAGAGAGTTGTAATGGTCAAAATCAAAAGGCAAACCAATAGATATAAATATCATACAAGTATATGCACCAACAACAAGCAGTAGTAATGAAGAAATACAATACTTTTACGACGAAATAGAAATGGTGATGGCTCAAATTGGATCACAAGAAATAAAAATAATACTTGGAGATTTTAATGCAAAAGTAGGAAAGGGGAAAATGGAGGATGTAGTGGGGAATTATGGTTTAGGTACAAGAAATGAAAGAGGAGAAAAACTAATAGAATGGGCAAATATCAATGATATGATAACTGAGAACACATGGCTTAAACACCATGAAAGACGACTATACACATGGAAGCAGTGTGTATGGACTAAGCTTGGGTTCAAAGCGAGCCACACATACTCCTTCCCCCCACCCCCACCCCACCCCCAACTGTTGAACTCGGAAGATGTTGGACCTAAATGACCGATTTTGTTGGCACTTAAGATAACTCAGTTCACGAAAGCATCAAGATTTTAGTGAATGTACGTTTGATTCTTTGGCGAAATGATTACAGAAGAAATGTGTAATCCCGCATATGGCAGGCGATTTGGTAGCAGACCGCCGTGCGTTGATTTTCATACAATGGTATTGTTTTTCTTTTCGTTAGCTTGAAATATGTTTATAACTGCAATGTTGTCTCTTGTATGGATCTAACAGTCTTATTTCGGTTCACTCAGTGGTCCATAGAGTTTATCTTCCACTGTTGTCTCTCTAGGCCAGAAGGTTTGCCTAGATCTGGTGTATTTTGGGCAGTCTTGGAGTATGTGATCTGTTGTCTGTGACGCCAATCCACTTGTGCACATGGCTGTTTCACCAATCTTGAATTTTGTATACATGTGGTTGCGTAATCTATTGTGTCCTGTTCTGAGGCGCAGAATAATGACCTGTTCTGGTCTGTACATAACGTGGTGGTCGTCTTATACAATGGTTTAAGCGCCGGTCTTTCAGTAAGCAATGGTAAACTACTGAGCATAAACTTGACAAGAAATCACAAGCAGCCAAAAATGCTCAGGTGGTCTGTAAAGGATACGCAACTAACTAAACTTTTTTGTCAATGTCTTTGGCTTAGGCGTTACTGAAATGCAGTTTCACAATTCCCAGAAGTACTGAGTTGAGGTTTAAGCTGCAGGCAATTTGAAAGCAAATCGGTTTACGTTGATTTTGATGGTACAATGCTTCAGCCATTCAGAAAACAGTGGCAAACTATTGAACATAAAAATTCACTTGTAAATCAGTCAATAAATGCTGGGGTTGAATGCAACATCCAGTAAAGGATGTGCAGCTGACTTTTAACAACGTTTGAGTTAATGTGTGCAGCAAGTTTGTAGTATAAGTACTCTTAGCTAACTTTTTGTGTTATTCTTTTCTGCATAGGAATCAAGAGGAGTACCTTCAAAGAAACCACAACCAGACTACTTTCTTTAGTAAGTTGTCTTCCGGTGCAGGTTTGCAGATTTCAATGGATGGGGTATTATGACCGTCGAGAAGGAGACAAATTTGCAATCCAGTGAATATTGGTTTAAAATGTGATGAATAAAGTGTTGTGTGTCTGGCTTGTATTGGTGTTAAGTCAAGCATCAGGTGATGAAGTAATGCAAAGTGTGACCTGGTCTGTGTTATGTGGTCAGTGTTAAGTCAGGCAGCAGCTGGCGAAGTACTGACAGATTTACCTGGTCTGTGTTGTGTGGTCAGTGACACTTACCTGGTCTGTGTTGTATAGGTCAGTGACCTACCTGGTCTGTGTTGTGTGGTCAGTGACACTTGAGTCTGTGTTGTGTGGTCAGTGACACCTGGTCTGTGTTGTGTGGGTCAGTGACACTTACCTGGTCGTGTTCTGTGGTCAGTGAAACTTACCTTGTCGGTGTTGTGTACTCATTGTTAAGTTAGGCATCGTTGGTGAAAGAAGCAATGGTGTAACAGTTGACTGGCTTTTGTGTATGTATCACACTTAACCTTACTATTGTTATATGTATGACACTTGCTTGGTCTGTGTTATGTTTGTCCTTGACACAACTTACCTGGTCTGTGTGGCATGCATCAAGTTTAAGGGAGGCGTCAGTTCATGAAGAGGCTGTAAGATGTGGGACTTGTTTGTCAGTTACTTTAATTACCACAAAATGTGACAGAAAACTATGCCAGGAAGGACATTTGAAGCCATATATTGTGATATTGAATTGCCAATTTGTCTTCTGAAACCTGTAGATACCCTCCTGAAAGTAAAACATATTTTTGTGGTTTTGAACATGCATTCTAAATTACAACTGCCGACTGAAGTTATTTTTATATAAATGAATAAAATGCAGCACCGCCATCTGTAAATAAAAAGCATACTATACAAGTTTAAAACTGCTAAGTTGTTAATACTGGTTGTTACATGCTAGTGGTACAAGGAAGTGTGAATGGTCTTGAGTATATTTGGTTAAACATGGTGGTTTTCGTGTCTGCAACACTGATAATCATTACCATGTAAAGGTCCATTAGTTTTTATGCTGTCTGCTTCTTCTGATCCCAGAGGGTAATCCATTTATTTGTTATATAAGTCAGTTATGATTAACTTCATTGTTTTCATGTTTCTTAATTTTCATTGCTGTCTTCCTATAATGTACAATTCTGTTTTGTGTGAGTAGTGACTGGCACCTTGCCGTCTTGACAGACAATAGTTTGTAAACTGGAGTTATACATCTCCATAACACAAAGCCCATGCAGCATGATCCCTCTCTCAGTCCTGCCTAGTTTACTCCAGAGGAAAGGTAACACCAATACAGTCTGGAACAAGAGAAGTTGTAGAAGCTGCCAGATCAGCAAAGCAGTACTCTCCGCATATCGGAACTTCCATTTTAGACCAGTTGCCGACCACGGCTTAGGGCCTGGTTTGCCCTGCCATGGCATTTTGTCTTTAGGTTACATTTCCTCGCAGTAGGGTAAGGCTTGTACTTACCTAATTACCTCCTCCATCTGAAGCTGTTGGCACAATGCGGGGTACCGGGTTTGGTGAAGCGCCGCCCAACATTTGACGCTAACAGAGAGCTACTGTCATAGCTCAGTAATATCTGACTGCGACCTGATTTCCACCAAGTCATAAGGTCAGGGATCTCAATATGCAGGGCACCAGTTATCGTGCCTCCAGACAATTTTTACCAGGCACTTAAGATTTTTAAAAATAAATTTCTTAGTCAAGCAGGCTCTGTGGCAAAGGGGTAATGAACACAGTTTGTAACCCTGCATATCACGTTTGAAACACAGGCAGCAGACCACATTGAGCTGGTTTTCATACAACGGTATAAGCAATGGTTCAGAAAGCAATGGCAAACTACTGAACATAAACTTGCCAAGAAATCATAAATAGCCAAAAAATGCTGGCTTGACTGTGACGTCCTGTAAAAGGATATTCTACTAACTTTGTTAATATTTTTTTTTTTTAAAATGCTGGCTCTTGTGAAAATGTGTCTGGCTCCTGAATTGTTTAGTTTTGTCAACCCTTGCATAAGGTATTGTGCCAAGGATACTTTAAAATAAGATTTTTTGCCTCCTGAAGATAAAACACAACACACTTGTGCAATGTTTCGGTAACTGAAAAAAACTTTTCTCATGAACAATATAAACATAGACGATAATACGATTAATGTGTATGAGCTTGATGGGGTGGTGACCTTCGCGGGTAAATATGGTATATCATATTGTTGGTGAATGTAGAGTATGGTGTTCTTTGTTTCATAATGATATTACTGAATGTTGTGAAAGTTGTGGTACTTTATATACCGAAAGACAATAAAACATTTTTTTGCCGAGAGATGGATGTTCTGTTGTATTTATCACAGTGATCCTGATGTGATATTTGTGGTATTTTTAAATATCGTTTTATAGTTGTCTTCCATGTTTAATCTGAATAGGAATGAGATATTAGTGTGTGTGAGTGTGTATGTTGTAATATTAGTGTGTGTGTTATGAGATAATATTCATTGTGTGTGTTGTGAGATAATATTAATTGTGTGTGTTATGAGAAATGGGCTCCCTGGCCTGACCTCTCATTTTGTTCTTCTTGTACCTTGCGGTGTCGAGGTGAAGTATAAAAAGCGGTTGAGTGCACGTTTTGGAGCTTGATTTATCGAGATTCCCATGAACTCCGCTATTCTCTCTGTCCATCATTTACATGGTCGCACCTTCTGCTTCCATTTGGTCTGTACATCATTGCTTGTGGTATACTGTTAGTCGGTAATCTAGTTACATGTTCAGACCATTTGACATGCCGCTTTCTAATAAAATCTCATTGCTATAACACCCACATTAGTCCTGATTTCTGATTTTCTCTCTTTTTGACACATTGAGTATTCTTCTCAGGAATCTAAATTTTATTGTCGTGATTTTTCTTTTCTCTTTTTCTGTCATTGTCCAGGTTTGGCATTGGTATCATAGAGCTGGTAGGAATATTGTGTTTCTAATGAGTGCTTTCTTAGTAACTTGGTACATTTTTGTTCATTAGTATTGGTGCCATTTGTCCAATGAGTTGGTTTGCCTTAGTGCATCTGTTTTTGATCTCATCTTCTGATGTGCCATTTGATGATATTATACTTCCTGGGTACTTGAAGCTCTTCACTTGATTCAGGGAGGGGATATCCCTCTAGATGAATTCTTGATCTTTCTTCTTTGGTTATAGTCAATACCTCTGTTGTATTATGCTTATTTTCATGTTATGTTCCATACACACTTCGTTCAGACTATTTATGTGGCCTTGTAATTTTGATGCTGATTTTGCTATTAATGCTTGATCGTCTGCAAATAATTCTTTATTGGTATAAATTACTGTTGGTTCTTCTTCTGTGTTCTGTTCTTCATGTGGTGTTGTTGTGGTCTCTGTTTGGCTGGTTTCTTTTACATATGCTGTCTATATAGGTTATGACACGAAGATACATTCAGAGAAAAGGGCGACAGGCTAAAGAGGGGCAAATCATGGATGGATCGGGCGGAAGATGTCATCAGGCAGGTCTGCAGTCCTACAAGTATCAACCCTGGCAAGGAATGGGTGTCTGTGCCTGCAGCTTTTAAGTGCACCTTCTGCATTATCACACTTGACAGACGGTGCAGAGAACAGAACCCTGTCACTGTCACTGCAGAGGTCAACACGCTCATCAATGAACACTCAGACAACTCCGAAGTGCTCATATATACAGATGGATCCGTTGTAAAGCAGCAGAGAAGTGCATGGGCTTTTACAACCCGTTCAGCGGGCTGAACCGTTCAAGAATCCAGTGGTGCCCACTTCATGACAAGCAGCATGACGATGGAAGTGATGGCAGTTACACAGGCTTTCATATGGCTGGAATCACAGCATTATACCAACGTGTGTGTACTAAGTGATTCAATGAGCATGATTCAGAAGGTCGAAGCTGGATCTGTACGTAGACAGTAGACTGAGTCGCTGCGGAAGTCTGTTGTCCGTAAAGTCACCTTCATCTTCGTCCCAGGACATGCAGGAGTCGAGGGAAATGAATGAGCTGATAAACTGGCTGGCTCTGCATCCTCTGCAGATAGCCAGCCCATGGATCGTGCCGATGTTATTATCATTCTTAAAGAGATGTCGAGAACAGAGGGCTTTGACGTCAGTGAATCCACATCGTTGTCCAGGATTGGCACAGCCAGATACAAGGTGTACATCAGGAAAATGAGGGGCCTCGTCAACCAACACAGAACTGGCACTATTAGCCACCAGACGTTAATGCATATGCTGGGGGGAGGATCTGAACACCTATGGCCCTGTCCGGAGTGCAATGACGATAACCTAACTGATAACTGATAGGTTATGAACAAGATAGGGTTCAGGTGGGCCCCTGATCAACCCAGGAATTGTCTAGAGAAAATAAAGGGGATTGTCGTTATAGTGAGCAAGTCACCCCTGAATGCCGTTTTGTGTATGTGTGTGTGTGGAATATCCTTCTTACAAGATATCGCTGTCAAAACCAGCATTTTACTGTTGTTGATGTCTTGGCAAGTTTATGTTCAGTAGTTTGCCATTGCTTTCAGAACGACCGGCTCCCATATCAAATCGTTAAAACCCAGCTGCAGCGCGGTCTGCTGGCAAATCGGTCGCAGCTATGTTTCAACCGCGGGTAAGCGGGTTTACGAATCGCGCCCGTAAACCCTTCACCACAGAGACTGGCGAATGCCGTTTAGTCTATAAACATATGGGTCTACCTCAATGTGCCCCAGGCAACGTAAAAGGGGACCTTTACTAGTTAATGATTAAAACAGCAAACCTCTAGGAAGGTGTGGCCATTAGTTTACAGCCTTCACCTCAGGCTCATAAGTTTCCTGGTTCACATCCCACCATAGAGCTGGGAATTTTTACAAGAAATGTTGGTTTCAAATGACATCACACGTCCCTTCGATCTCTTCGGTATTGTGATAGGGTACTTAGTCTTCTCGGATAAAGAAAAACAAAACAAAACGGGAGGTTCCACGTGGAAGTTGTGCACATTAAAAATCCCATCTCAGGTCAGCATGGCCGAATGGATAAGAACGCATGTTCTTAAATCAGCCAGTGTGCTGATGTCAAGGTCAGGGGTTCAACCCCTACACCGGACAGTTGGACTGACATGTTGACCTGTCGTCCTTAACTTGGGGACGTAAATTACAAGTACCTCTTAAGTCGGAGTGGCTTCGTCTGATGGGGAGGGACACTGTTAAATAGGGAAAGCCTAAACCACACGCAAGATTCAGTCCAGCACAACTAGAAGTTAAAAGTTAAAGCAAGCGAGCGCAAAAAAAACCAAACAAACCATATGACAGTTGGAAGTCACAAAAAGTATGCCACCTGCGTGCTACCCCAAGAACACTATTAGTAAAAACAACCAACCCACGGAAGGATAGAGCTCGCTATCTTGGATAAAATCTGTCTAGAGCAGGGGTTCCCAACCGTGTCTATGTCCCGCACCCCTAGAAAACTTTTAGTTTGTTCTCGTACCCCCTACAAAGGTAATATAAGCAATATCTCATAAGAAGGAAAAAAAAACAATTTATACTGAATTTGAGCAACATATTTATTTAAGCTAAATTTTGAATGACATAAACAGCAAGAAAAAAAGAAAAGAAAGAAGACTGTTATAACAAAGACAAATACAAGCAGTACACAAAAATTAAGTTCTTCTTCAGTGTAAGTGTAAATTAAAAATTACAATAACCAAAAAAAGTAAATCAAATAAAATAAATAAAAACTAACATTCAAAATTGTTGAATTTAAATTTAATGACTTTTTTTTGCTGCTGTTTCTCAGATATGATTTTGTCAAAACGTGGTACTTTGTTGCTGATAGCGATCCGCATGTCTGCCTGTGGATTCAGACAATTTCTAGATTTTGTCTTTATTGACAAAAAAGAACTGAATCCAGACTCGCATAAGTATGTTGTCGCAAATGGGATGAGGACACCTAGTGCTTTTGTACAAAGTCTTGGAAACATATTCATTGCAGAACACCAATACTCCTCCAAAGTCTTGTTTTCAAATTGCATTTCAAGAGCACGATTTGTCCGCAGTTCAATAAGATTTTCCTTCAGCTCTTCATCATCTGACATATCCAAATTGTAAGAATATGGATTCATGATCCATTCTTCTGAAATGTTCAATTCTCCAGCTGCAAAATATCCATCAAAAAATTTTGACAGGATTTCCAAATGAGCCACAATTTCTTCATGCGCAGCAGGAATTATGGTTCCATGATCATCAACCATTTCTTCAAGTGATGGAAAATTGAAAGATTACCTCTTTCCACCCGTCGACGCCAAAGAGGTAATTTTTCTTTGAAAGCATTCAACTTTTCAAAATATTTTAATATGTTTATCTCTTTCCCCTGAAGAGACACACTCAGATCATTCATACGAGTGAAAATGTCAGCTAAGTGAGCCATCATTTGCATGCAATTTTGTGATTCAAGTTCTCCAAGCAGATCACAGTCACGTTCCCTCAGAAAAACTGATTTCTTCCCGCATTTCAAAGAAGCGGGGTAAAGCTTGCCCTCGTGAAAGCCAGCGGACTCCCGTGTGGAAAAGCAAAACTGTGTTCACTCCCCAGATCTTCACAAAAGGACAAAGATGCGGTGGTTCAAAGCACGACTCCTAATCCAGTTGATGGTCTTTAACAGAAGTGTCTAGTACTTTTTTTCAACTTTGGAGGCAATGTTTTTGCTGCCAAAGCATGACGATGAAGAGAACAGTGGGTTACTTGTAAGTGTGGTATCTCCCTCTTCATCAGTGTAGAAAATCCAGATTTATTCCCTAGCATCGCAGGAGCACCGTCAGTGCACACAGAGCCACTAGTTTGAATATCTAAATCAGTGTTTCCCAACCTTTTTTGTGCTATGCCCCACCTAAGCCTTTCTAAAATTCTTATGCCCCCCCCCCCCCCCCCCCCCCCCCCACCAACATATGCATCATTTTAAATATTCAATGCCTTTTGGAGTCAAGACAGCGCCCTCTCACTATATGCTCTTAATAAATGAAGTTCTAGAGGGTATGCAAAGGTTCGCTCTTGCTTATATTGATGATATATTGATCTATACAAAGGGAGATGTGGAGGATCATTTGAAACATATTAGACTAGTGTTTGACAGGTTAAGAAAGCATGATGTGAAGTTGAAGCTTAGTAAGTACCAATTTTTAAAAACAGAAACAAAATATTTGGGGTATATTATAAATAGAGAGGGTATTAAACCAGACCAGGACAAAATAAAGATTATTAAAGAGTTACCTGCTCCAACAAACGTTAAGGAAGTACGTGCTTTTATAGGAACATGTGCGTATTATAGGCGGTTTATTCCAGCATTTTCAAGGATAGCTGAACCAATTACAAATTTAACAGCCAAGTACGCCAGGTTTAGGTGGGATGATGAGTGTCAAAAAGCCTTCGACTATTTAAAAAACAGCTTAACACTGGTACCACTGTTGACGCATCCAGACTTAAACAAACAGTTGATACTATACACAGATGCTTCGGACAATGCAGTAGGAGCATGTTTGGTACAACCATATGAAGGAAAAGAATCTGGAATACCAGGGGTTAAAAATGAAAGGCCTATCTACTTCTTGTCACATAAACTTAGTAAATCACAAAAAAAATGGACTACTATCGAGAAGGAGGCTTACGCGATTCATTACGCTCTTCAAAAACTTAATTACTACTTACATAACGCAAATTTTGTTATTAGAACTGACCACATGCCTTTAAAGTCTTTTCTAGAAGCTCCAGTGCAGAACAGGAAAATACAGACGTGGGCATTGAATCTACAGGGGTACGACGCAGTAATTGAGTACATACCAGGTAGGATAAACACATGCGCCGATTTATTGTCTAGAATTCCATATACACAGTCATCAGAGGATACAGAAGAGGAGGCAGCTGAACCAGAGATAGACGACAGAAATTGGCAAGTAAATATTCTAGATTCTGCTATAATAAATAGGGAAGAATTTGATAGTCTACCATCAGATCAAGAGTCTGAACATAGAGAAGAAGACCTACAGTTAGCACAATTCAATATGAAAGAAGAGCAAGATTTGGACCCAAGAATCATACAAATAAAAGAAAAATTACGAGAAACTGAAGATAACAAATATAAAAGGAATTATTTGGTTTTACAAGAGGATGGACAGTTATATTATATGTGTGAAAAGGAACGAACAGCTAAGGAAATATATTCCAAAGCATTTGGAAAATGAACTTTTAAAAGCATATCACGATGAAAATGGACATCTCGGTAGAGACAAACTAGTGAAAGCACTTACAAGTAAGTATTATTGGCCAAACTTGTTTAAATCTGCATGCAAATATGTAGATACGTGTGAAAAGTGCAGATTAAGGAACATGAAAACAATAAAGTCTCCATTACAAGACACAGATATTCCTCACTTCCCAATGCAAAAGATTAGTTTAGATATATCGGGTCCACACCCCAGGACATTGTCAGGAAATGTATATTTAATTCATATAGTAGACATCTACAGTCTTTGGCCAGAGGTTTATGCAATTCCAGATAAGAGCGCGGATACTGTCATTAATATTTTTTTACAGGAGTTCGTACCAAGGTTTAGTTGCCCACAAAGTATACTTACAGATAATGGTAGAGAATTTGTAAATAAAAAATTCGAAAAGTTATTAAAAGATTTAAACATAAGACATATAAAGACCTCATTTTATAGACCTTCGTCAAATGCGAAAAACGAGCGTCAACATCGGACGTTATACAACATTGTGGCAAAGATTATTGATGAACATGAAAAAGATTGGGATCTATTTTTGGGACCTGCTCTTAGCGCTATTCGTACAAATCAAAATGAGAGCACGGGTTTTTCGCCATTTTATTTAATACACGGGAGAGAACCAATATTACCTATAGATAATTTATTAAAACCTAGACGGAAATATATGGGTGAAGATTTTCAAGAGACCATAATACAAGAAATGCATAAAGCACATGTGAGGTTAAGGAATAATATAATTAAAGCTAGGGAAAGACAGAAAAAGTACAAAAATGTAAATACAAAATTACAGGAGTTTAAGGTAGGTGATAGAGTTTATTACAAGAAGCATAGAAGAAACTCTAAGTTTGATTCTCGTTGGATTCCAGGTTATTACGTTTTGGAAAAACTAGGTAATGTATCGTATATTATAAAGAACCAGGTCACAGCACACATAGCAAGGGCACATGTTGAACACTTAAGAAGAGATGAAGATGAGATAGAAAATAATAATTATAATAATAATTGTTATTCGGATGCAAAATTTTTAGATGAACAGGTTGTTAGAGGAGCTACAGTAACCCCAGATCTTAGAGGAGCTACAGTAACCCCAGATCTTAGAAAAGCTACAGTAACCCCAGATCTTAGAGAGCTAGACCCAGGTCTTAGAAGAGAACCAGAACAAAATCAGTTGCTAGCAAATCCAAGTTACGAAGAACAAGAACAGACAATTCCGAAAAGAATGGAAGAAGAAGGGCCAAATGAAACTCATTATGATAGTATGGAGGAAGACACAGGTGCTCCATTTAAAAATACTAGGCAAGCAACGAAAAGAAGAATGGACAGTCAAAGAGATAAAGAAGTGAAAAGACAGAGGAGAATTAGAGATTGTTCAACAAGCGGAGACGATATACCTATACTGGAAAGATCCTTAAGAAAGAGTGATCGACAAATTAGGTGGGATGTTGAACGGAAGAGATTAGCGGCAGCTAAAGAGAGACATACAGACGAAGAAGAAGAAATGGATGAAAAGTCAGAGTCAAGTAGTAGTATGGAGGAGACTGGTAGGTTGTACGAAGAAGAGGATATTGATGTAGAGTTAGCACTTATTCAGAGAAACTTGGAGTTGTTGAGGAAGTGGAAACGTAAGAGATAGATAAATTGAAAGTACTGCAGATAGCAAGTTATAAGTTTCAAGATTTAGAATTGTAAGTGATGCTTGAAGAAGTATACGAAACGGTAGAAGTGGAAAAAGTAGGTCTTGAGATACTGGTTCACAAGTTCGTTGATAAGTAGAGGATGGCTACTACATTGAGTTAATATTGGATTAGAAAAAAAGATTCAACAGGTTTACAGTGCTTACTTAAGAGGTTATTCCGGATGTTATGTGCTGTT
This sequence comes from Cepaea nemoralis, assembly GCA_014155875.1. NCBI lineage: Eukaryota > Metazoa > Mollusca > Gastropoda > Stylommatophora > Helicidae > Cepaea > Cepaea nemoralis. The sequence continues at coordinate 123,108 of JACEFZ010024665.1, read as the reverse complement.
AGGAGATAATAAATAGTATGGTGGTTGTTGATTACTGATTTGTTTATGTAGATAGAACAGATGTGATCATAATCGATCTGTAGTTAACAGATATACAGATGGAATGTTTAGTCTTCTCGGTCATTGAAATACTGGATATACGTTATTTTACTTAGTATGAGAGGCCAAAGTTAGTGGGCCAATGTACGTAGTAATTTTAAGAGAGTTAAAATTGTGTTGAAAACGGTGTTTATGAAATCTAAGTTTTATGAGTTATGAGTCATATAGGAAATGTTTTTATGCTTGAGTTGCTACTGGAAAATGAGGGCTATTGTTTGGTTGTTTTATTGAGCCTAAGTTATAATGCCTCATAATAAGTTTGTTTTCATAATTTGGTCTTGAAAAATGATTGTTATTGTTTGATTAATTGATTTAGAGTAGAGTGATTGTGTTCTTAGCATTTGAGTTGATGAAAAACTATTGGTCCGTAAAAGAGTCCGTAGGTAGAATAGAATATTTTATTCTGATTTGATAACATGCATGTTATGTCATTTGAATGGAGGTTGTGTTCATTTTATTTCGATGACATGAATGGTTTGGTATATTGAGTTATAATGGTTATAAAATTAGTTAAGTAAGTTTAAGTTTCAAATGAATGAGGTTTTGCTTAGGTTTTTTCGTTCAGAAAAGAGTTGAAAAAAAAACTAATTTGTCCACTGATATAAGGTAGGGGGAAACTTAAGAGTAAATAGTTAAGCTCATCAACTAGTGGGAAACTATAGTTGGTGAACGTGTGTGCACGAATGGATAGACGTATCCAGGGCTTGCACACACGTCACTGAATTTATAATATTGCATGATGGGATGTACGGGGGCAAGATATAGGTGCTGTGAAATACCAGCTTTAATTATATTAAAGGTGTTCATAAAATATGAACATGGGCTCATGGTAAAAGGTGAAATAACGAAAGTGGAACAGAATTGTGGTTGACAATGTCAATCTGAAATACACATGAAATGAAGGTTTATGAGAACTTATGCCAAATTGTTTTATAACGAACAATGATATATTTCATAAGCTGTTTTAAAAAATTGTTTTACAAAATTTTTTTATTGGCAAGGGAGGTAAAGGGTGAATGTCTTAAATGTACATTTACTGTATGTCCATGTGGTCATGTCGTGTATTCATTCTTTATGTTCTTTATTTGGTGCGCACCACTTCTTTACTTTTTCTAACTACATTGTTTTTGTACGTCCTGGGGTTTGAAAGAATGAGAAATTGTATAAGGTCAAAATTTTCGATAAAGAATTTATGAGCTGTTCTTATAATGTGTATATTTGATACAGGAAACTAGATGAGCCAAGAAAGAACCAGAATAGTAAAGAATGAGAAATTTTATGAGCTCAAAGATTTCGATAAAGAATTTATGAGCTGTTCTTATAATATGTATATTTGATACAGGTAACCAGAAAGAACCAGAAATGAAGAATTATGTAGTAGTTGACTATATAATGTTGGGGAAATAAAAAGGAAAGAAGGACTGGTTGGATTAACCGTGGTATTATATAAATAAAAGGCGAAGAAGAAGTATATGGGGAGGTTATTGGCAGACCATATCACTGGGAGAAGAGTAAAAGATAATTTATTTATTCAAACTTGATTTAGGGAAGATTAGAAGACAAAGAGAGAATAGAGTATGGGGATTTGGAGTAAAGATTTTTCCTTTAAAAGGAAAATTCTTTAATTAACATGGGGAGGTGTAACAGTATTGGGTATTATTAGGATCTAGTGGGAAACACAGATACAGCACGATTGAGCATTGAGACTGAAAGGGGGAGAGATGCTCAATCGTGACGTATTGGGTTGGTATGGGCAGTTGGGACCCAGCATTCGATCTGAGTGGAGTCCAACCTGAAACCTTTGTCATCTATGAAAGAATAAACCATTTTATACTTGATCACTGGCTTGTTAATCTCTGTTCACACTGTGACACACCCCTGGTTGGGAACCCCTGGTCTAGAGGAAATAAACCTTACACTAATGCATGCAAGATAGACACTGAACTTTCAGGTTTATAACTCCATGTGACATCTAGACCAACACATAACACATTATGCTGGCATATTACTGAATTGATATACCAGATGCGTGATAGCCGTTTTTATTATAGCACCTTCTTCCAATAATACCTCTGCTATTTTTGATTTCAAACACCCTATGTTTACTACTACAACAACCACAATAACTACTAAAATACATCCTGTATATTATCTTAGGAATGATGAAAGTGTTTGCAACCGTGCTTTTCACGTAAATTGTTGATGTTGTGTATTAGTACCTATGTTCATTCATTCAGTAGCATGTCCTTATGCAGAAACTCGCTCCCATAACAACCTTCCGGAAAACCTCTCCGCCACATCCTGCATCCATCTTCTCTTTGGCCTTCCTCTTCCTCTCTTCCCAGGCATATAGCCACAGAATTATCTAACACAAACTGCTAACCCTATGCTAACTCTATCTACTAGTGAACACAACACTCCTAACGTTATTCTAAACGATGTGAACGCCCCCAAGTCCAGTCTCCCGTCTGCCGAACATCTCTCCCCTGGTTACACACCACGCGGGGGGTGACCTTCTCCTTCGTGCGTGTTACCTCACATCGCACGCTGCTGGCAAAACGTGGCCTGTTGAGTGTCTACTCAACTGTGCTCTGGCTTCATGAGGTGTGGTGGTATCGTGATTAGAGTGCTAACTCTCTGCACACCGCCTGCGTGTATCATGAGGGAGTGGCTAACCTTCCACTCTTCCCTCATCTCCCCTGCTCTTGCCTCGGGCACCGCATCTCCTCCTGGCCCCTCCAGGATTGACCGCTCTCCCTGGCGGAGGGGATGTGGTCGAGTCTTTGACACCCCTCCATTATTGTTCTCTTCAAACTTTCGTTTCAAGTGACCAAAATATTTCAATTTTCTTTGTTTTATCGTCTTTAATAGCCAACCTTCTTCAATATTCAGCTCTTGAAGTATGGATGTATTTGTTCTTTCTTTACCCAAGATATTCTTAGAACTCGTCTATAACATTTATTTTCAAAGGCATTTATGCGCTGTACAGCTTGTTTAGTAAGTGTCCAGGTCTCACAGGCGTATGTTGCATTGGGGATGATGCATGCTCTTAAAAATCTAATATGTGTAGTTCTGCCTGTCCCATTCCATAATTTATTCAGTTGTTTTAGTCTTTGAAGAGCAATTGATAGTCGTCGTTTAATTTCTTTCATTGTGTCACCGTTGTTGATAATCAATGACCCAAGATATTCAAAATTGCTCACCACCTCCAATTTTTCCTCATTAACATACATTTCTTTCTCCATAGTGATTTTTTCTGTATGCATTATCTTTGTTTTTGCAATGTTAAGATATAAGGTGTGATTTTCACTATTCAATTGGGTTGAGGCTATTAGGTTTTCTATACCAGTCTGTGTTGTGGATAGAAATACTGTATCATCAGCATACCTCTGGTATGTCATGACCACCAATATTTAGGGCATCATATAGCTCCCTGTTTATATCATCTCTTACATTTCTCATTATATTAACGGCGTACATGTTAAACAAACAGGGGGACAGCACACATCCCTGACGGACTCCGTGCTTGATGTCAAACCAATCTGATGTCTCACCATCTATTCTAACCGCTGCTTGTTGGTTTAGATAGAGCATTCTTATGAGTTGTATTACATGTGGTGGAAAGCCTATATTCCTCATGATTTCCCAAAGTTTCTGATGTTGTACACAGTCAAATGCCTTTGAATAATCAACAAAACTTGAGAATAGGTTTACATTAAATTCTCTGCACTTCTCTATTATTAAACGCATGCTGAGAATGTGATCTCTTGTTCCTCTTCCTAGTCTAAATGCAGCTTGAACCATGTTAATTTCTTCTTCCATTTTCTTACGAAGTCTTCCCATTATGATGTTTAGTAGAATTTTACTTGCATGACTGATCAGGGCAACAGTTCTATAGTTGGTGCATAATTTCAGGTTGCCCTTTTTTGAAAATACTTATGTAGTATGTCTATATTTTGTTTTGTCAGTAAATGCCATGTTTTTGTGTGTGTGTTTTTCTGGGATCGCATAGAAATGTGATCCCCTTTTTAAAAAAAAAAATAACGATAGTTTATTATGTACAAAAACAGTGTCTTTTTACATTTGCGAATACAACATAGACACTAATACACATGTGACAACATTATATTCTTGGCATGGTGTAATAACCTGTTGACGATGATGATTGAGTAATCATTTTCTCACATGCATACCAAAACATTTAATAGAAGCTCTCTCACACTCCAGGTATTCTCATTCACACGTAGTTTCGTGTAAACAAATTCAAAAATCACTTTTGAATCACTTGCTGAATCACTTTTCTTTCCGGTAAAATGTATGTATCTACACTCTTGCATATATCTACACAATTTCCCCACATTAAATCTTGCAGCAAACATCCCATTTTACCAAGCAAAACATGAAAGCTGTGAAAATGGTGTGTCTGCTTGAGCGCGTATGCGAGGGAAAGAAAGAAAGAACGGGAGAGAGAGAAAGAAAGAACGGGAGAGAGAGAGAGAGAGAGAGAGAGAGAGAGAGAGAGAGAGAGAGAGAGAGAGAGAGAGAGAGAGAGAGAGAGAGAGAGAGATTTGTGCTTCATAGATTATACTAAGGCATTTGATAAAGTAAAACATGATGAACTGATTAAAATGTTGGAAGATATCAACACTGATGGAAAAGATTTAAGAATAATAAAGAATGTTTACTGGAACCAAGTAGCAGCAATTAAAATGGGAAATAAAGAGGGTAGTTACGAACATATAAAGCTAGGAGTACGACAGGGGTGTGTCTTGTCACCAGATCTTTTCTCCCTGTATAGCGAAGTAATAATGAAAGAGATCAAAGAGATGCCAGGAATACTAGTTGGAGGTCATAAAATAAATAATATACGCTATGCAGATGATACAGTATTGGTGGCGGATAATTCAACAGACCTACAACAATTATTAGACGTTGTAGTAACAGAGAGTGCAAGGAAAGGACTCTCCTTGAATATCAAGAAAACAGTAACAATGGTAATATCAAAGAAAATGGTGACACCAAAATGTGACATAGAAATAGAAGGAAAAATTCTTAACCAAGTGGATAATTTTAGATACCTAGGGGCATTTATAACATCAGATGGAAGACGTACAACAGATATTAAGAGCAGAATAGGGCAAGCAAAAGCCGCATTTAAAAAATGAAGAGTGTCTTATGCAATAAGTCACTATCACTGAATGTAAGAAAGAGAGTGCTGAAATGTTATGTAGAACCGGTTTTGCTGTATGGCAGTGAATCTTGGAATGTAAATGAACAAATTAAGAAGAAATTAGAAGCAACAGAGATGTGGTTTCTGATACGAATGTTGCAAATTCTTTGGACTGCCAGAGTAACTAACAACGACGACTGTCTTAAACAGGCTAGCGAAACTAGAACATTATATACAACAATAAGAAAGAGACAAACAGCTTTCTTCGGTCATGTGATGAGAAGAGAGTCATTGGAGAACATCGTGACGTCTAGAAAGATCGAAGGGAAGAGAGGCAGAGGCAGACCAAGAGAAATGATGCTGGATGGATTGAGACGGTGGCATGAAGGAATATCAGCAGCAGAGTTGATCCAGAAAACCAAAGACCGAGATCTGTGGAGAGCCATGAACGCCTACGCCAGCTGGCAGGGCACTTGATGATGATGATTATAATTGATACCATTGTTGCAACGAACGAAAGAAAAACAAGAAGTTACCCCTGTGTTTTTTATTTTCTTCCTCTCCACAAGAATGGTTTATGCTATATTCCTCGGAAGTTATAATAACCTCTGGTCTCACATATACCTAACATGTTAATATTCAGTCTTCTCATTATTTTTCTTAATATTATGAAAGTTTGGGATGGGTGTGGTTTTTTTTTTTTTTTAGCATATCCTTTACAGGACTTAGCTGTCAACACCAGCATCTTTCAGCTGTATGTTGATCTCTTGGCAAGATTACGCTCAGTAGTAGTAGACAAATAGCCGAGAAACATTGGGAATATAAAAGAGATCTCCATAACATTTTTGTGGATTTTAAAAAGGCTTATGATAGTGTCCATAGGAATAGTCTATGGAATGTTATGCAGGAATTTGGAATACCAAGGAAGTTAATTAACATGACTAAACTATGCATGGAAGATACTTATAATATAGTAACATATAAAGGCAGGAAATCAGACCCCTTCCAAATAACATCTGGCTTGAAACAAGGTGATGCACTATCGCCGCTACTCTTCAATCTGGCTCTAGAGAAAGTTGTAAGGAAGGTAAAGGAGGAATGTGATATTGGAGGAACATCCAAGCTGCTTGGTTATGCAGATGATATAGATATTATAGGGCAAAGTGAACAAAAGACATTAGAAATATTGACTCACTTAAAGGGAAAAGCCCAACAGATGGGGCTGGTTATCAACCAAGATAAGACAGAATATATGGTAATTTCAAGAGACGGAATGGCTAAAAACTCTGGCCACATACAAATAGATAATATGACCATTAAAAGAACGGAAACATACAAATACCTGGGTACAATCTTCAACTGCTCCAACATCATAAGGGAAGAAATACAAACTAGAATCAACTCTGGAAATAAGATATACTATGCACTACAACATCTACTAAAATCAAAGGCGCTATCTCGTAACACCAAAATCACAATATACAAAAACACTGATCAGACCAGTTGTGCTGTATGCTCTGAAACCTGGAGTACAACGAAAGGAGACGAAGCCTTGTTACAAACCTTTGAGAACAAAATTTTAAGACGCATCTTTGGACCCATTAGGGATACACAAAGTGGAGAGTGGAAAAGAAGAAGTAACAAAGACATTTATGATTTGTTTAAGTCCCCGCTAATCACTGGTATCATGAAGGCTAATAGACTACAATGGCTGGGGCATATGGAAAGAATGGAAGATAATAGGGAAACAAAACTCGCTTACACTCAGGAAATAAATGACCGTAGACCCCGAGGTAGACCAAGAAGGCGGTGGAGAGATAATATACATACAGACCTACAAGCACTTGGAATCAACGACTGGCAAGAGAAGGTCCACCAGAGAGACGAATGGAGACAGATTGTGTTTGCAGCAAAGAACCTCAATGGCTCGGAACGCTGAAGAAGAGAAGAAGAAGTTTGCCATTGCTTTCTGAGCGGCCGGCTCAGTATCCCGCAAGTCACGAGCGGGGTTCGAACCGCCTCAGCTCTCGCTCCGCTACGAGACTCTGCGTGATAAACGGGATTACAGAGAGAAAGTGTTGTAACCCCACAGCCAGAGAGAGACCGGCTGAGTGTGGTTACTTTTGTTTAAATTTTGTGTGGCCTTAAGGAGGCCAGTAAAAAAATGATGGTTCCCGCAGAGGGGAAGCACTATAAATAGCTTTCACTGGTATCTAAAGTACACTCTTAATAATTAAATGTAAATTTAAAATGCTAAATGTTGATTATAAATTTAGTTATATAAAATTTAAACAAAACTTATATAAGGAACCTAAAAGCTTTATTCTTGAGGTTATAAGATCTAACTGGATTCTTAGTTATTTTATTTATAAAGGAATAATAAAGAGATTTATAAGTTAGTTAATGATATTGTACAAGGTATACAATTTTCTGTTTTAAATTCTAGTAATCTCCCTTGTAACAATATTAGATGTTTATGTCCCCTACTAAGAGCTCATCTGGTGTTTTTCTTTTAGATATCTAATAATTCCGCAGAATGCTTGAACGTAAATATTAATAAGTGTAGTGATCAATCAAGGCATTACTATTGTCAGGGTGTTACTACTGTAATTGGCTCACACATTCTTTACCCTGACATTAAGTGATATCTAAAATAAACGTCAGTCGGAGTCTGGTGGACAAATTGACATAATTAAGTTTAATCTTCAATGAATAATGAATATATACAATATATATTATATATCACAATGATCACACAATGATCGTTCACACGCAGCAATTCACCCTGTCCATGCTGATTGATGCTACAAGCGCATTCGCAGCTAGCGCACACAAACACTGTCAATGGTTCAATTTCACAGCGCAAACCAGCAGTTGCTAGTCTCAGCTGTACACTCGCTCAACAACACTTAGGCACATCCGTCCACATCGAAGTCTCAGTCCAGTCTGCCCAGCTATCCTCCAGGGTCTCGCATCACGTGTCTCATGACCTCCGTGATACTCATGTATTCAGTGGTCAGTACTGCGTCTCAGTGTTGTCCTGTCTTTAACCTGGGGTTAGTCAGTCCGTCTTTAGTAACGGTCACTCAGTTTACTCATGTTGACATTTTGTTCTTGGGCGTACTGTCCTTTCCTGCCCTGCCCCGGTCCTGTCTCAGGGATCTGTCCTGTCACAGGGATCTGTTCTGTCTGTATATAGCTATATATGGCTCTGAAAACTACCATGTTATTATAATTTAAATATTCTCTATGCAAACGTAATTGCACCAACATTTGGCAGAGAGAGAGAGAGAGAGAGAGAGAGAGAGAGAGAGAGAGAGAGAGAGAGAGAGAGAGAGAGAGAGAGAGAGAGAGAGAGAGAGAGAGAGCGAAGAGAGAGGAGTTAGAGGGGAAGGTGGGGGGGGGGGAACTAATTGTTCAAAATGAATGAAATTTACAATCATAAATGACAGTTCCTCTAAACATAATATTTGTCTCCATAAACCCCATAAACTTGCACGGGTTTTCGCCAGTGCGAAAATAAGTGCATGCAGGCCTTGAGTTTTGAGGGGTTTACGGCACTGTGGATCATAAGAGGCAGGACTGGTTTGCGACAAACAGCCAGATACTGCAGCCCTGGATTGATAAAAAGAAGACAGCTCTCTTAAGAAACAAGGAAAGACCAACGCGTAACACTCTGAGTGAGCTGAAGCAAGTGAGGAAGGATGTACAAAAGGCTGCCAGGCAGTTTGCGAATGACTATTGGATCAAGTTATGTGAGTCCATTCAAATCGCAAGTGATAAGGGAAACATCAGAAGCATGTATGAAGGGATAAAGAAAGCCTGTGGTCCAATGATCAAAAGAAGTGCACCGCTGAAAACCTTGACTGGAGAAATCATCACTGAAACAGCAGATGGATAGATAGGTCGAGCACTATTTAGAGCTTTACTCAAGTGAGACCAAGCTAGCGGATGATGCCCTCAACGCCATAGAGGCCCTGCCAACTCTTGACCACCTGGACACACTTCACACCATAACAGAAGTTAAGTGTGCTATAAATGAGCATGCATCTGGCAAGGCTCCAGGTAAGGATGGGATTCCAATAGAGGTGATCAGGAGTGGGCAAGACACACTCGCTCTACAGATCCACCAGCTAATAGAGCTATGCTGGCGAGAAGGACAAGTCCCACAGGATTTCAAAGATTCAAACATCATAACGCTGTACAAGAACAAGGGAGTTCGGAGCGACTGTAACAACTATAGGGGTATCTCACGTCTGTGTATTGTTGGGAAAGTATTTGCCAGAATTGTCCTGCGCAGACTTCAAGTCCTGGGAGATCAAGTCTACCCCGAATCACAGTGCGGCTTCCGTCAGAACCGGTCTACCATTGATATGATATTCTCATTGCGACAGATGCAAGAAAATACCGGGAACAAAATCAGCCACTGTTTATTGCCTTCATCGACCTCACAAAGGCATTCGATTTGGTCAGTCGTGAGGGTCTGTTCAAAGCACTAAAGAAGATTGGCTGACCATCAACGCTTCTGTCCATTGTGGAATCGTTCCACACAGGCATGACGGGTATAATCAAGTGTGATGGCTCAACTTCAGAAGAGTTTGAAATCAAGAGTGGAGTTAAGCAAGGTTGTGTACTAGCCCCCACCCTCTTTGGGATATACTTTTCACTTCTACTGAAATATGCCTTTCGTGATCAGGATGACGGTATATACATTCACTCACGCTCAGATGGTGGCCTCTATAATGCTCAGAGATTGAAGGCCAAGACCAAAATTAGCAGGATACTAATCAGAGAGTTGCTTTTTGCGGATGATGCTGCGATTACGACCCACTCTGAAGAAGAATTACAATGTCTACTATCTGCATTCTCCAATGCTTGTTCTGAATTTAGTTTAACAATTAAGAAAAAGAAGACGCAGATTATGTCACAAGGTGCACATGGTGTACCATCAATCTTTATTGACGACGCCGAACTGGAGATAGTATACCATTTTACATATCTAGGATCAGAGGTAAATAGCAAATTATCCCTGGATCAGGAAATCAACATCAGGATTGGCAAGGCAGCAACAACAATGAACATGTTAGCAAAAAGAGTCTGGGAGAACAGGAAGCTTACTGCCAAAACAAAAGTCCTCGTCTACCACGCCTGTGTCCTTAGTACTCTTCTTTATGGAAGTGAAATCCTGGACAACTTACTCACGCCAAGAGAAACGTTTAAACAGCTTTCATATGCGGTGTCTGCGAAGAATACTTGGTATTAAGTGGCAAGACAAAATCACAAATACTGAAGTATTGGAAAGATCAGGTTGTGTGACGGTGTATTCCATGCTCAGTCTTCGTAGACTTAGATGGATAGGACACGTTAGGAGGATGGATGATGGTAGAATACCAAAGGACATCTTTTTTGGTGAATTACAGACGGGTAGGAGATCTCAGGGTCGGCCTCTACTACGATATAAAGATGTGTGTAAGCGGGACATGATTGATACAGGCATTGATAATGCACATTGGGAGCATGCCGCCGCTGAACGTGTTGCATGGAGGGCAACTATCAGAAATGGAATAAAGACAAAGGAGAAAATGATTGCAGATAAAGCACACACAGAGCGGGAGAGACGTAAGATGGTGCAAAATGGTGGACATGACCATGTTTTCACATGCACCTACTGTGGGCAAACATTTGCAGCAAGAATTGGCCTTACCGGCCACACTCGCCACCGCCATGGATCGTAGTTATTAAGCCTTTTTGAAGCACAATGTACCAAACTATCGTCTGTCAAGACGGAAAGGTGCCAATGGTATAATATTCAGTCTTCTCATTTCTTAATGTTATAAATGGTTGGGATGAGCGTGGTTAATTTTCTTTACATTTTGTGTGACCCTAGGAGGCCAGTAAAAAAATGTTTAATTTGAGTATATTACCTTCCTGTCATTGAAAGTACACTCTTAGTAATAAAACATAAATGTTAAATGCTAAAAGTTAACTATAAGTAATCTTATTTAAAGTTTAAACAAAACTTCTAGAAAGAAACTAAAAGCGTTCTTCTTGTGATTATAGATCTGACTGTATTATTATTTGTTTTATTTAAAGAAGAAGAGTAGAGAGATTTGTAAGTTAGTTAATGATGTTGTACTACGTATACCATTTTTATTTTTGTAAATTCTAGTAATCTCCCTTATAACAATATTAGATGCTTATGTCCCCTACACAGAGCTTATCTAGGTGTTTTTCTTTGAGATATCTAATAATTCCGCAGAATGCTTGAACATAAATATTAATAAGTGCAGTGATCAATCAAGGCATTACTATCATGTTATTATATTTTAAATATTCTCCAAGCAAACGTAATTGCACCAGCATTTGGCAGAGATAGAGAGAGAGAGAGAGAGAGAGAGAGAGAGAGAGAGAGATAGAGAGAGACAGAGAGAGAGACAGAGAGAGACAGACAGACAGACAGACAGAGATAGACAGAGACAGACAGAGACAGATATATATATATATATATATATATATATATATATATATATATATATATATATATATATAGAGAGAGAGAGAGAGAGATAGAGAGAGAGAGAGAGAGAGAGAGAGAGAGAGAGAGAGAGAGAGAGAGAGAGAGCGAGCGAATGAGAGGGAGGGAGAGGAGGGAAGAGAACTATTTGGTTCAAAATGAATGAAATTTACAAACATAAATAACGATTCTTCTAAACATAATATTTGTCTACATAAAAACCCTAAACTTGCACAGCCTTTGCCAGTGCGAAAATAAGTGCATGCAGGCCTTGACTGTGCCAGACCAGGTATTTTGTCCTGCTCACTTCGCCTATTAATCGTCATCTCTCTAAGTCCTATCACCTAGGCCATAGCCACCAGTCACACCACTCACCTTCTCGTTGCTACTTTGGCTTTGAAATCCCCGAGGATGACAGTCAGTTCAAAATTGTTAGCCTACACTGGTCCTCGGCCATGTCTAATTCGTTATATTATTCAAGAAGCCCTGGGCAAGAAAACGAGAGGCGAAGAAATTCATTGGCATTGAGAATCTTTCGCATTTACTCAACCCTTGCCTTCTACAAATCCACATTGTTCTTCTCCTATTTATATATCCATTATAATTGATACCCCTGTTGCAACGAACGAAAGAAGAACAAGAAGATACCCGTTTTTGTTTCTTCCTCTCCACAAGAATGGTTTATGCTATATTCCTCGGAAGTTATAATATCCTCTGGTCTCACATATACCTAACATGTTAATATTCAGTCTTCTCATTTCTTAATGTTATAAAAGGTTGGAATGAGCGTGGTTAATTTTCTTTAAATTTTGTGTGGCCCTAGGAGGCCAGTAAAAAAATGTTTTATATTCAATCATCATCTGCCTGTCATTGAAAAAAACACTCTTAGGAATTAAAAATAAATGTTAAATGCTAAAAGTTGATTATAAGTAAAATTATGTAAAGTTTAAATAAAACGTCTAGAAAGAATCTGAAAGCTTTCTTCTTATGATTATAATATCTGACTGTACTATTATTTGTTTTATTTAAAGAAGAAGAGTAGAGAGATTTGTAAGTTAGTTACTGATTTTGTACTAGTATACAATTTTTATTTTTGAAATTCTAGTAATCTCCCTTATAACAATATTAGATGCTTATGTCCCTTAAACAAAAGTCCTTGTCTATCAAGCCTGTGTCCTTAGGTACTCTTCTCTATGGCAGTGAAACCTGGATAACTTACTCACACCAAGAGAACAATTTAAACAGCTTTCATATGCGGTGTCTGCGAAGAATTCTTGGTATTAAGTGGCAAGACAAAATCACAAATACTGAAGTATTGGAAAGATCAGGTTGTGTGACAGTTTATTCCATGCTCAGTCTTCGTAGACTTAGATGGATAGGACATCTTAGGAGGATGGATGATGGTAGAATACCAAAGGATATCTTTTTTGGTGAATTACAGATGGGTAAGAGATCTCAGGGTCGGCCTCTACTACGATACAAAGATGTGTGTAAGCAACGAAGATACCCCAACTGATAACTGATAACTGATAACTGATACGATACAAAGATGTGTGTAAGCGGGATATGATTGATACAGGCATTGATAATGCACATTGGGAGCAAGTCGCCGCTGAATGTGTTGCATGGAGGGCAAATATCAGAAATGGAATAAAGTCAAAGGAGAAAATTATTGCAGAAAAGTCACACACCAAGCGTTTGAGATGTAAGATGGTGCATGATGGTGGAAATGACCACGTGTTCACATGCACCCACTGTGAACGGATATTTACAGCGCAAATTGGCCTTATCAGTCACACTCGCTACCGCCATAGTTAAAAGTTATTATGCCTTTTTAAAGCACAAACTATCGTCTGTCAAGACGGCAAGGTGCCAATGATGTCCCTTTCACAGAGCCTAATTAGGTAGATGTTTTTCTGTTAGATATCTATTAATTTCGCAGAATGCTTCAACATAAGTATTAATAAGTATAGTGATCAATCAAGGCATCACTATCATGTTATCATGTTTTAAATATTCTCTATCATCCTCTTAACATTCTCTTACATCAGCATTTGTCAGAGAGAGAGAGAGAGAGAGAGAGAGAGAGAGAGAGAGAGAGAGAGAGAGAGAGAGAGAGAGGAGAGAGAGAGAGAGAGAGAGAGAGAGAGAGGGGGGGGGGAACTAATTGTTCAATATGAATGAAATTTACAAACATAAATGACATTTCCTCTAAACATAATATTTGTCTACATAAACTCCATAAAGTGGTTCGAGTCGCACCAGTGACCTATGAGAGTATGAAGCCGGTCGCTCAGAAAGCCGTGGCGTGCTGATGAGCGTAATATAGCCTAGGAATCAACATACAGCTGAAAGATGCTGGTGTTGACCGCAATATCCTGAAACAGGAAGGAAAACGCGGAAAAAAATATAAACACCATAAATTTGCATGGTCTTTCGAAAATAAGTGCATGCAGGCCTTGACTGCAGTGTTACCATCTCCCTTTGATGAAAAAGCACCCAAATCGACCCCAAAAAGCACCAAAATTTTTGGAAAGCACCAAAACAAAGCACCAACTGTTTTTATTACAAATGTAACAAGGTAGCACATTATAATTTATTTTATCACTTCATATTACAATGAACTTTATTCCAGATCCGCCAAATCCCAAACAGAACAACTCTCGAGCCAAAAAAGCACTAATTTGCAATAATATTTTTTGGGAAAACACTAAAACAAGCACTGGCGGTATTCATTCAAAATGTTATAAAGTAGAACATTATAATTTATTATTATCACTGAATATTATAATTAAGTTTATTCCAGATCTGCCAAATCCCAGTCAGACAACTCCTCTTCAGTTTCTGTAGCTATTTCCTGCTGTGTTTGCTCCTGCGAGGATGATGATGATGATGATTGAAAGAAACGTGTATATGCCTCCTGTGATCCAATTTTTCGTAGAATATTCTTAGGTAGTTTTTAATCATGACAGCATTTGCCATATCTTTTCATTCCATATCTAATAGTCAAAACAGCTGTCAAACTCTTGATGCTCAGTCTGTTCCGCAATTTTGATTTTATAACTCCCATCTGACTGAAAATACGCTCCACGTCTGAATTAGAATAAGGTAAAATGAGCACAGTTAAAGCTAAATCTGTAAGATCTTGGAAAGGACTTTCACCGGTGGCATCCCTGTATGAGGCTATTTCTGCCCATAGTCCAAGTATGTCAGAGGTCTGTGTCCACTGCATATGATGAAGTTTTCTCCACTGGAAATCGATGTGGGTGAGAGTAGCTGCATCTTCTACAAACATTTCAGCAAGATCCAATATACAGGGCGTCATTGGCTGTAGACATTCACTTCCACTATGGACTGCAACACTCGAACGTTATCGGGCAAACGTAAAAGCAGCTGTGTCAGCAGCTCTATTAAAAACTGGATGCACCTTCCACGAATTTCTTTCTCATCAGAAACCTGGTAGCCTTCTATTTCTTTATCAAACTCATAATCTAGATTGGGATTAGGATCTAAATAATCTTGAATAACATCACTTTCTGTTATTTTTTTTTCCAGGAATAGCAATCTTTGAACTGATAGAATCAATAAGTTGGACAAGATCGCTGAGTAGTTTTGTTGGATCCTGTATATCCGCGTCGAATTTCTTATTCACACTTTGAACTTCTCCGAGAATATGCTTGAGAAATATGAGATACACATAGTTTTTCATGTCGCTAAACATAGAATTTAGAAGTTCTGCTGTATAACAGTGCTCGTTGACTCTTGCTATATCAACATGAGTTCTGAGCTCGACCCACTGATGCAATATTCTGACAATGGCAGATTGAATGGACATCCATCGTGTCTGGCTTAATTGAACAACCTTCAGCTGATGTTGTCCATCATTTATTGAAACAAAAAACTCCACGTACTTTGCTTGACGAAGACTTGAGTGAGAAAACCAGTCATATGTTTCTTTAATCATGAACTCGATGTTCCGTTCCTGGGCAGACAAGCAGCTGCAGCCTATGACACTGCCAGCTGAAGGGAATGACATACACACCTAACTAGTACCAGATGAGGAACTTCGGATTTTAATTTTGTATATTCTCCATTGTTTACACCTGTCATGACAGATGCATTTTCAGTGCCGAGTGCAACATGTCTTTGCAACTCAAGTCCATTCTTGTTTAAACAATCTTTTAACGCATTGCACATTGCTTGCGCGTGCAGTCACTCACTTCAACTAAATCGTATTAAAGGGAATTAAATTACGTAAATTTTTGCGCGGTAATGTTCTAATACTGTTTTACTCCCTCCCTTCAGTTCAAATTCGGCTTTTTAGTGTACCCAAAATGATTTTTAAAGTAATTTTTATCCACCCCCCAAAAAGCACCAAAATATATTGTGAAGCACCAAATTTGCGCGGCCTCGCGAAATGCAAAATTTTGGCACTAAATGACTTCAAAAGGCACTTAAATTTGGTGCTAAAAGTGTCAAAATGGCAACACTGCTTGACTGTGCCAGACCAGGTATTTTTTTTCCTGCTCACTTCGCCTATTAATCGTAGTCTCTCTCATTCCTATCACTTAGGCCAGGGGTGGGCAAACTGCAGCCCGGCAACTGATATTATGCGGCCCTCGAGGGCATTTAGAAATATCAAATTTGTACTTGAAAAAAAAATTAAATTATAGTTATTTTGTTGAACTTTACAGAATTGCATGTATTGTTATGATCGTTTAAACATTTTTGATAACATTTCTTTCTAATTTTCTATTTTTGTAAACAGTCCTTACCTTTGTAATGTAATTGTAAAATGCGCTTTGATCGATTTTAATATAGAGAAATATGTATCGACATGTAAAAATATAATCCGGATTATTTTTATGAAAAACAGATATTTCTCCAGTGAATAAAATGATTTATTTTGCAAGAAAATATTAAATTTAAAAGTTTTTTTTTTTGCTGTTATAAATTATTTCCACATTTACAGTGTTCAAATAAATTTATTTTTTATAGTAGTCTTGATATTTCTGAAATTTATTCTGAGTTTACTCCTTGTTTTCCGAAAAGATTATTTTCACACAAAGCAGGAAGTAGGTTTGTTTCAATTCCTTTTTAAAGTTTATAAAATTCTATTTGTTAGAAGTTTATTAAACAGTGAGTGTAAAAAAAAAGCGTAAGATTGAAGACGAATGCGGTATTTTTAATGATGAATGGACAACTAAGTACTGTTTTATAAAAGTTGATAGTAAATCAGTTTGCTTGCTGTGTCGTGAGTCAGTGGCTGTCTTCAAGAATTACAATTTTAAAAGACATTATCAAACAAAACATTCCGATTTTGGATACAATTCAACAACCGAAGAGAGGGAAAGGAAATGCCTTGAGTTGGTGAAAAATTTGGAGAAACAGCACACTGTTTTCACTGAACAGTCTTCAATTCAAGATGCTGCAACAGAAGCTAGTCTTGTGCGGTTAAACCGAATTGTAAAACAGAACAAGACATTTTCTGATGGCGAGTTCATCAAGAAATGTTTGTTAGAAGCAGCAAACATTATGTGTCCAGAACACACACACACACACACACACACACACACACACACACACACACACACACACACACACACACACACGCACGCACGCACGCACGCACGCACGCACACACACACACACATTTGACAAATTACTTTATCAAGGAGAACTGTGGTCAGACGTTTTGGCAGGATAAGTGAAGATTTGATGCATAAACTTCAAGATGCAAGTAAACAACTGGTGTGGTACTCTCTTGCATTAGATCAGAGTACCGATGTACATGATATTGCCAAATTATTGATATTTATACGTGAAATAAACACTTCTTTCAAACTCACTGAAGAGTTACTGAGTGTTGAGTCACTCAAAGACACAATCACAGGCCATGATATATTCAATGCTGTTACTAACTGTATTGAAAGAACTGGATTAGTTTGGAACAAGATGGCAAATGTTACAAATGACGGAGCTCGTGCTTTGATTGGAAAAAAATGAAGGTCTAGTAAAGTTGATAAGTGATAAGATTAAAGCAGAATATCCTGATCACACATTATTACCACTTCATTGTGTGATCCATCAAGAATGTCTGTGTAAACTGTTTTGAATATCAAGCATGTTATTGACCCAGTTGTCAGTGCCATCAACCTCATCAGATCAAGAGGACTTAATCACAGACAGTTCAATGCATAACTTGACGATTTGGAAACCTAAACATTCCAATGTCCTGTACCACACCAATGTTCAATGGCTGAGTCTCGGCAAGGTATTGAAGCGAGTGTGTGATCTCAGAGAAGAAATAGTGGTGTTCCTAGAGATGAAGGGCATTGAATGTGACTTTAATACTAACATTGTCAGTAAAGAGTGGAAGTTAGACTTTATGTTTGCCATTGAAATTATGGAAAAGTTTAATGAACTGAATGTCAAACTTCAGGGCAATGGTGTGTTTGCACATGAATTGTATGTACATGTAAAATCATTTCAGGCAAAACGCTCACTGTTCTCCAGTCAAGCAGTTCCAATATTCTCAGTTCACCTTTTAGTTCAGTAGCTGATACAACTACAGAGGACATACATTTGGAGCTGCTTGACTCACAAGCAGGTCATGTCCTGAAAGAGAATATCAAGTCAGATGGTTTGCTGGATTTCTATGGATCTTTATCAGAAGAATCTTTTCCCAACTTAAAAAAGTTTTGCAGCTAAACATACATTTGCGAACAAAAATTTTCTTACTTGAACGATCAACAAATCTAAGAATAGGTCTATAGTGTCGGACTGCACCTTGCATGCTGTCATGCGAATTTCAACAAGTAAACTTGCTCCAGATTTCAAGAATATTGTCAAAAATTGCAAGCAGTTATATAACAGTGCTGGAGACTAGGGTGATGAGGTGTAAACAGAGCAAACGAGAAGTCATGGCAGTAGCTTCTGGAAATCCCACTTTATTAGTTCATTACAGTTGACGTTATCAAATATAAACTAACTCTCACTCCAGATGTTGACATCACGTCTTGCCGGCAAGAGCTATAGTTGGTAACTAACTTGTTCCCTACCCTCACGTCACAGCGTCACATTCCCTAGCTACGTCCCAGCAGGGTGCTCACCCGCGCATTGTTGGATACTAGATCCTTCCCATTGCACACCAATCCAGATCTCCCATCAGAGAGACTCTGTTATAGTTACAGACATCTCATTAGAAATCAATAATTGTAGTGACAATGTAGTCGGTTTGTGTCTGGAGTAAAGGCAATAATAGATAATTTTTACAAAATATATTATAACGAAGACACAAACAATAGATTGCACGATTTATTGCCTGGCATATTTCGCTGCATCTCGTCAGGTACATACTGCAGAAATCAGACAACTTACGTGAATTAACTAGATAAATCCTTCAAGTTGAAATATACACATATTCGCACAGTAATGTCACTTATCTACCACGATAATTTTAAGCTGACTAACATGTCTTTCTGTTTGCACAATTCTGTCTTGCGTTGATAGATCATAATTGCTTCTGCAAATTTTAACAAGCGAGTATTTTGTGTGTTAAACAACACGCGAAATGCAGTGTCTCTGTCCACCACATGGCCACTTTCGACAATGTGCCTACCAATTGAAGACGCCGGGAGCTTCCGGTGTGTCGGCCCCACGAGGCTAGCATCTCCTGTGTGTTGTATCTTGCTGACCCATTGAGGTATGTGTTCTGACACCCGTTTGTTAAGCTGTCTCTCTGTTCTACCAATGTAAACGGCCTGGCATCTACATGTGAATTGGTAAATACAATTGTTTGTGGCGTACAGAGGAACAGGCTCTTTGACTGCTGGTGTAGGAATCGGTACGGTTTTATATCTAATGACTGGAGTTGCCGCACATAATGTTCGGCCTACTGCTGTAGTAAGCCGGTCTTGTAGACGTTGCATTACGTCATCCCCTCGAAAGGTTAGCTGGATGAATACCTTGAGTTTAGGGACTGTAGTTACGTCTGCTTTGGGTTTGGGCTGTTGGCAGTGGCGCTTTATAAATCCTGTGGAGTACCCATTCAGGTTTAAGACATTCTTCAGAGTTTCAAATTCCTCTGTCAGTGTGTCCTGGGTGCATATCTTTCTAGCATGGTCAAACAAGGTCCGTACTAAGCCCCGTTTGTACTGGACAGGTGTGAAGCTCTGAAAATTTAGGTATTGGCCAGTCCATGTTCCTTTGCGATACACCGATCTTTGAATTGTGCCGTCTGCTCTACGTCTCATTAGAATATCTAGGAATGGTAACGCTTCGTTGTGTTCGTGTTCCATAGATAGAGAGATGTTTTTATGCGTCTTGTTCATTGTGGCCTGAAACGATGTTGCTTGTAGCTCGTCTGTGGTGATAATTAGTATATCGTCCACATAACGACGGTAAAAGGCCAAGTTGTTGATGTCTGAGGATCTCTTTTCTTCTAAATGTGCCATGAAGATGTCCGCTAGAATAGGACCAAGAGGACTCCTCATAGCCACTCCGTCAATTTGGCGGTATGACTTAGAAAATTGAATTGTATGTTGGCGGTACATAGTAGTAGTAGCCTCTCCAGAATAGGTGTTGGTATGCCTAATTTTAGTTGTTTGTCTTCAATACGTTCCCTTATTATTTTCACTGTCTCCTCTAATGGAACGTTAGTGAATAGGGAGGCTATATCCTATATCAGTAGTTTGCCATTGCTTTCTGAGTGGCCGGCTCAGTTATCCCGCAAGTCACCAGCGGGGGTAGAACCGCTTCCAGTTCTCGCCCGCTACGTGACTCTGCGTGACAAACGGGATTACGGAGAAAGTGGTGTAACCCCTCGGCTAGAGAGACCGGCAAGATCTATAATACAAAGGTTACATATTAAAAGATCACCAATAGCATTTTAGTTTACTTATAGAGAATAGTTTAGTTGAAACTTTACTTAATTACAATTTATAATCAATTTCTGCTTTCCACGTGTGATCATTTTCTTCAATAACGGATATCCTTCAAATAATGTCAACAGTCAATGTTCATGACATCAGACATAAATCCTCGGTCGTAAGTGTATCACCTGAGAACTGGTTGCTTTCAGCGTGTCTGTAGGCACCTCTGTATTAGGTTTGATCAAGGGCCAAGCTGCAGGCTAGACGGAAAAGCTGGCAGGAAAAAACAGAGTCTCTGAACTTTGAAAGAGACACAAGAAAATCGTGGAAGCTAATAAAACAACTTAACGATGAGGGCACAGGGAGAAACACAAAAATTGCACTACATAAAGATGGAAACATCTTAACAAGAAAGCAAGCAGCTGACCATTTTGCGGACTCATTCGCACAAGATAACAATATCAAAATTAGTCCAGAGAAACAACAAGAGATTCGAGAGAAACAGCAACATACAGGACAGAAGGAAATAGTACATGAGGTTCTGGAGGCACCCATCACAATCAGCGAACTGGAGCTAGCAATATCAAAACTGAAAATGAGAAAGTCACCAGGAGCTGATGGTATCTCCAATGAAATGATCAGGAACCTAGGAACAGAGGCCAAAGCAAAGCTGTTGCAGATCTTAAATAACAGCTGGACCTTAGGCAGTGTTCCACAAGCCTGGAGAGAAGCAATCATGATACCCCTCCTAAAATCAGGGAAAGATAGTTCCATTGCCTCTAGCTACAGACCAATTAGCCTCACCAGCTGTCTCTGCAAAACACTGGAGCGCATCATCAATCACAGACTGCAGTGGTACATTGAAAGTAAAAACATCTTTGTGCCACAGCAGGCTGGCTTTAGGCAGTGCTACTCTACGGAAGATCAGACAACCTACCTCTCTCAAGAAATTGAGGATGCATTCCAAGAGAAGAAGCTGGTGCTTGCGGCATGGATAGATTTGAAGAAAGCCTTTGACAAAGTCTGGAAAGAAGGTCTGATGAATAAACTGAGAAACTGCAAAGTCAATGGAAGAATGTACAAATGGGTGAAAGCATTCTTGCACAACAGAAGAGCCCGAGTACAGATAAACGGACTAAAGAGCAAGAAAGTACTACTGCGTCACGGTGTTCCCCAGGGCGGAGTCTTGTCCCCCACACTCTTTCTAATCTTCATCAATGATCTCGTTGCTAATCTACCGCATGGAATTAAAGCGGCAATGTACGCCGATGACCTGGTTCTATGGAGCACAAATGAACATGCATCAGTGGCCACCAGATTACTACAAAGAGCTGTAGATACATTTGTTGCATGGGCAAATAGCTGGTGTGTCAGCGTAAACACTGACAAGTGCAGCACCACCCTATTTACCCTCTCTCCAAAACAAAAGGCAGGGACCATCCAGATAAATGGAACACCCCTAAGAGAAGATAAAGAACCAACATACCTTGGAGTAACATTTGATGGCAGGCTGACATGGAGAAAGCACATCAACAAAGCAGTAGCAAAAGCCAGAAGGAAAATAACCATCCTGAGAAAGCTAAGTGGAACCACATGGGGAGCCAGTGGGAAAATACTTAGCAAAGTTTATCAACAGAGCATACGACCACACCTGGAATACGGGTCAACTGCGTGGTGTTCGGCATCAAAAACCACACTACAAGAGCTGGACAAAGTGCAAAATCAAGCACTTAGAGTCACCACAGGAGGGATGAGATCAACCCCTATAGTGGAAATGGAGAAGATGGGGAGGACACAAGCACTGAGTGAGCCTAGAGATACGAAAACGCTAATACAAGCAGAAAAGTTCCTCAGCTTGCCAGGCCACCCTATGAAAAACAGATTTGAAAACCTAGCTATGGGGCGGTTGAAAAGAAGTAGTTTTATCCACCATGCCAAACGACTCTGCAGAGAAATCACCGATCTGCCCACAGTTGGTATCCCCCAAACAACTATTCCAGAGCGAACTCCATGGAAAGATGAGCATAGACTATCATTACAAATCCAGACAAAAGTGAGAGGAATATTTGACAAGGAAGAACAGAACAGTGTGCAGCGCAGAACAGCCACTCTCAGCTTCCTTGATGAAGAATACCCACAGGACCTCTGGATCCGAGTCTTCACAGATGGGTCAGCACAAAATGCTGTTCGAAATGGAGGAGCGGGAGTGTACATAGAATACCCAAATAATACCAGGGACACAGCTAGAGTATCGACAGGAAAGTACTGCCATAACTACGATGCTGAAATTGAGGCAATCAAGATAGCAACAGAGAAATTACTAAATACCAGCAATGGTACACAACCTGTGGTGCTATTGACAGATGCAAAATCAGTACTCGAGGCGCTCCTGTCTGGAAAATTGCCAGTACTAAGGACACTACTTTCTGAACTTAGCAGTCAGCATAAGGTCACCATACAGTGGATACCATCCCACTGTGGAGTACCCGGAAACGACAGAGCTGATCAATTGGCTAAGGAAGGAGCCAAAGAAGAACAGCCTGATGTGCCCGTTACATACCACCAAAAGAAAAGAATGATCAAATCAGTCAGAAAGCCACCAAAACCTGCTCAAGATGACTACCACGTTATGGATAGACCAGAACAAGTCATTATTCTGCGCCTCAGAACAGGGCACAATAGATTACGCAACCACATGTATACAAAATTCAAGATTGGTGAAACAGCCATGTGCACATGTGGATTGGCGTTGCAGACAGCGGAGCACATACTCCAAGACTGCCCAAAATATAACATTTCTAGGCAAACCTTCTGGCCCAGAGAGACGACAGTGGAAGATAAACTCTATGGACCGCTGTTTGAACTGAAAAAGACAGTTCAATTCATACAAGAGACAGCATTGCAGTTATAGCCATATTTCAAGCGAACGAAAGAAGAAGAAGAAGAAGAAGAAGAAGGTTTGATCACCATCCCATACCTGCACTCCCACCCCCCGCACACTGCCCACATCGCCGGTTCGAGCCGGATCGACCAGAACGAGGCAGATAACTAGGTCAATGGCGGATCCGATTTTTGCGACGCATCAAGGGGGTGGTATAACAAATATATAAGCATTTATGGCAGTGTCTGTCACATTATATATATATATACTAGCTGACCCGGCCCGGCTTCGCCCAGTCCTTGGTGGGGAGCATCTCATTTAATTCATATAAGTAGTCATATAAGTTCCCGTTCCCGTTACCGACTGTCTGTCTGTCTGTCTGTCTGTCTGTCTGTCTGTCTGTCTGTCTGTCTGTCTGTCTGTCTGTCTGTCTGTCTGTCTGTCTGACTCGGTCCGGCATCACCCAGTCCTTGGTGGGGAGCATCTCATTTAATTCATATAAGTAGTCATATAAGTTCCCGTTCCCGTTACCGACTATCTGTCTGTCTGTCTGTCTGTCTGTCTGTCTGTCTGTCTGTCTGACAAGGCCCGGCTTCGCCCAGTCCTTGGTGGGGAGCATCTCATTTAATTCATATAAGTAGTCATATAAGTTCCCGTTCCCGTTACCGACTATCTGTCTGTCTGTCTGTCTGTCTGTCTGTCTGTCTGTCTGTCTGTCTGTCTGTCTGTCTGTCTGTCTGACCCGGCCCGGCACCGCCCAGAACCTGGTGTGGAGCATCTCATTTAATTCATATAAGTAGTCATATAAGCTCACGTTCCCGTTCCCGACTATCTATCTGTCTGTCTGTCTGTCTATCTGTCTGTCTATCTGTCTGATCCGGCCCGGCTTCGCCCAGCCCCTGATGGGGAGCATCTCATTTAATTCATATGAGTAGTCATATAAGTTCCCGTTCCCGACTGTCTGTCTGTCTGTCTGTCTGTCTGTCTGTCTGTCTGTCTTGTCTGTCTGTCTGTCTAATCATTTATTGGTTGCAGTTAGAACAACCTTAGATAAACGAAGACCAACTTACAAAAAGCATTAGAAAGAGCACTTGAAAGATCTTTACATCTTCCCCAACAATTAACTTGGGTAAATGGAGCAGCGGCAGCAGCAGCAGAAGAAGAAGAAAAAGGAGGAGTAGGAGCTGGGAGAAGGAAGAGGGAGGAGGAGGGAGGAGGAGGAGAAAGAGAGAAGAGGAGGATGGAGGAGGGAGAGGGAGGAGGAGAGGAAGAGGGTAGGAGGTGGAGGAGGGGAGAGGAGGAGGAGGAGGAATATAACGCATATGCCTGTAGATTTAATAATGGCTGAAGTTTTTCCATGTCTTCTTAGAGTTGGCGACAGTGTAAAGAAATATAATATCTTCAAACTTGATAGAGATAAGGTAACTATTATTTATTCATTCTTTAAGCAAAAAAAGATGAGTTACAATGTTATGCATTATGCATTATTTTTATGAAAACTTTGAAAATGCCTTACAGATAGTATCATTATTTATTATAACTCATATGCCGGTACATAACTATGGACAAAGAGTTTATAAATCTTTGAAAACGATGCCACAATATGACTATAAGTTATACAGAAAAGTTATGCCCCTTGAAATAACTTTTACAGAGTTAAGTCCCCTGAGATATATGAAATTATAATGAAAAATGAAAAATGAAATAATATTGGGTAAGCAGCCGATTTCACACTAAAAAAATATGACAGTGGGCTGCGCTGGAATGAAAGGAAGACGTGTAGAAAATTTCATCTCAATCGGATGGGCTGTTCGCGAGCGCATAAAGGACATATGGACATACAGACAGACAGACAGACAGACAGACGGAGATCGCAATTTATATATAAGATATACTAGCAGACCCGGCCCGGCTTCGCCCAGTCCCTGGTGGGGAGCATCTCATTTAATTAATATAAGTAGTCATATAAGCTCCCGTTCCCGTTCCTGACTGTCTGTCTGTCTGTCTGTCTGTCTGTCTGACCCTGCCCGGCATCGCCTGGCTCCTGGTGTGGAGCATCTCATTTAATTCATATAAGTAGTCATATAAGCTCCCGTTCCCGTTACCGACTATCTGTCTGTCTGTCTGTCTGAATGTCTATCTGTCTGTCTGTCTGTCTGTCTGTCTGACCCTGCCCGGCATCGCCTGGCTCCTGGTGTGGAGCATCTCATTTAATTCATATAAGTAGTCATATAAGCTCCCGTTCCCGTTCCCGACTATCTATCTGTCTGACTATATGTCTGTCCCTCCCTCTCTGTCTGTCTGTCTGTCTGTCTGTCTGTCTGTCTGTCTGTCTGTCTGTCTGTCTAATCATTTATTGGTTGCGGTTAGAACAACCTTAGATAAACGGACAAAAAGCATTAGAATGAGCACTTGAAAGATCTTTACATATTCCCCCAACAATTAACTTGGGTAAATGGAGCGGCGGCAGCAGCAGCAGAAGAAGAAGAAAAAGGAGGAGTAGGAGGAAGGAGGAGGAAGAGGGTGGAGGAGGGAGAAGTAGGGAGGAGGAGGAGGGAGGAAGAGATAGGCAGAGAGAGTAGGAGGAGGGAGGAGGAGGAGTAGGGAGGAATAGGAGGGAGGAGGAGGGATTAGGAGGAAGAGGGGGGAAAGAGGAGAAGGAGGAGGAGAGAGGAGGAGGAAGGAGGAGGAGGGTGGAGGAGGAGTAGAGAGGAGGAGGAGGGAGAAGGAGGAGGAAGGAGGAGGAAGAGGAAGGAGGAGGAAGAGGGAGTATAACAGAGTCGAATGAGTTTGTTACAAAGGTTGTTTATTTCTTATAGATGACATCTGGACATGATATGGCGTCCACTCAGTTCTGGCTCTGTATGTAAACTCCCCCTTGACAACAAACTACGTCACGACTTGAGCATCTCTCTTCCCATTCTCTCCCGATGCTCAATCGTGCCGTAGCCTTTTCCCACCTAATACTAATACTCTACTTCTGTTACACCTCCCTATGTTTATTAAAGAATTTTTCTTGTAAAGGAAAAAATCTTTACTCCTAATCCCCTTACTATATTCCCTCTTTTTCCTTACATCTCGCAGTTCCTCTAATCTTCCCCAAACCAACTCCAACTTAAGTAAATATTCTATTCTTTAACTTTTTCCCCTGCTATATATCAACCCACTTCTTCTTCGTTTCTGACCCTTCAAAAACATAACATATTTACATATCCTTAATAACATTTAAATCTCAACTTTATACATCATAACACGTCTTCTTAAATACTTCTTCTTCTCTTCATAAGCAATCCGCTTAAAATTTCAAAGGCTGTACTCTTCTGATACCAACTCCTTATTTTCATCACCAACCCCACTAATTCTCTACTTTTAATCAACCTGAAATCACTCTCACACAATAGAAAGACAAAGAATCGGTGGCCACCGGTATTTAAAAGAAGCAGTAGAACTCTTCCACACAAAGACCACACTCATCTAAATCACACACCCCCTTTACCAAACCACACTCACCTAATTCACACACCTTTACCCCCCTATGTCATTTGAGACTTTATGTAATAAAGTCTAAAATAATTATATCTCCTACAGTACCACTTATTATGGTAACACCAGACACTCTCGGTTTACCTGTCAACCATACTATACTTTCTTCTCAAACCAACAAGCAAAACTATCTCAGACATCACGTCATAGCTCTGAGTCGAACCATTTCTAGTACGAACATTCATACTTAGTTTATCTCTCACCCTCTACTAATTTTGTACTGAATCTACTCTACTTTAATCACACCATTTATACATCACTCAACGTGATTAACTCTCTGCATCTATCCATTCCGGACAAACTCATTTTATCTAGTTTACTCTCCCTACACCGGAATCAAAAACCAGATATCCTGTATTACGTATCCACGTAAAATATCATTTTTCGTAACTCTCTATCCTCAACAACACTATCTCCTACCCTGTACCATGTGACGCTACACCAAAAAATTTCATCTGCCTATCTTAGACAGCTCATATATCTATATGCTCAAACCGCAATTCTTCTCACAAGCCAAAACTATTCTATTTGCCTTCCTCACCCAAGGAATTTTAACAGTTATATAGTGTGTCCAAGTTAAATATTTCATTGTCTCTCAATACATT
The DNA here is from genome assembly GCA_014155875.1 of Cepaea nemoralis. Lineage (NCBI taxonomy): Eukaryota > Metazoa > Mollusca > Gastropoda > Stylommatophora > Helicidae > Cepaea > Cepaea nemoralis. The sequence continues at coordinate 95,423 of JACEFZ010024665.1, read as the reverse complement.
AGTACGTATCTCTCTAATTATGTCATCTTCACTATCTGTTGTTAAACTGTTAAAGTACTCAGGTCTTAAGGTCATAAGGTCTTCTATTTTTCTTAAGTCACTTTCTGTCGTTGAGTAAATTCCCGCTATCTGTCTACTATTATTCTTCTTCTTAAATGATTTCTTTCTATTTCTTTTATTTGCGTCAGTCTGCTCACTGTTTCCTGTATACCTTACGTAACGTTTGCACTTGCCCATCTCGTCTTCAGATGACACACTGATAACAGTTCCTTCATCCGATTCATAATAATTTACTGCAGACACGTCGATCCTATTACCATAGTCAGCTTTAGAACGTTTGACTTTCTTTCTCTTTCTTGGTATTCGTCCCTTAGCCTTCCCTACTTTCTTGTCATATAAACTGGTATCTAGTTCTAAAGAGTCACTAACTAAAACTCTGTCCGTCTGTCTACCAGCAACTACACCGTATGAGGGAACATCACGCTTCGAGTTGGGATCTGCTCGTAGTTCAATTCTCTCATTCTCCGAATCATCAGTATTTATAGCTGTTTCAGCATCACTGTATTTACTATCTTCTCCGTAACCTGAGCCCTCACAGCTAATATTTCTACACCACTTGGGGATAAATTTCATATCTATACCTGAGGAACTTGACATGGCAGTACCTCTATTAACTATCATACTACTATTTCTTTCTTCAATACTTTTCCTCTTTGGCTTCCTTTCGTCCTTGGTTCTCGTCTGTCCATCTTTCCCCATTTCAACCTTGTCTCCCTTAGTCAAGTGAGTTGGTTTTGACTGGGTCTCTATTAAGTCAGTTTGACTTCCCTTTGTTATCTTGCTGGCTGGTTGTACCTGGACCTTTTTCTCTACTGTATCTACCTGAGTCTGTGTACTATTTTCTATCGTATTACCTGCCTGCGTCTGTGTCTCTCGGTTTCTTTTCTTTATCGTCGTCTTCTTTTCCTGTTCAATCCTAATATTGGCAAGTACTTTAGGAGTCGTTGAATTCTTATCTTTGTGTTCTACTCTGTCCTTCGATCCTGACTTCAAATATTGTCTTTGTCTCTTTTCAAACCAGTCGTTACGTCTTTTCTAGCGGTTGCACTGTGAGAGGGCCAGCCCCATGATTTCCCTGAAAAGTTTCTCTCACGCCCATTTTTGTATTTATTACAACTATACCAGTCCGAGCTTTCACCATTACGTCTGTTCTCACCGTCTTTTACTCTATAACCATTAAACTTTGGTTCATCATAACTATATTGTCTTCTGTCTTTATCAAGCAGTGGCTGTCTCCTGTTATTCTTTCCTACTCTATTGTAATCTACCTCAAATCTTCTTCGTTCATCCGGAGTTTTTTTTCGGATGTGATTGCGTTGTGCCTGTTTACAGCAGAGCTGCGTTCTTGTGCCGTTAGGCCGACACATCCGACTTCTGCGGGCATTTGTTGACCGGGTTAACCTTCCCGGGGGTTTCTTAGGACGTTTGACTCTCACTGTTGTGGTGTTATCCCCCATCCCAGCTGGTCCATATAGAACAGCCAAAGATCCTGGTCAGCCCTCAAGGGAAGGCAGGGGCAGACCATGGGCATTCCCCGCCATCCAAGGAGGCTTCCATACTTGCAGAGCCGATACATAGCGCTCTGGTACTGGGCTCACCCAAGGAATCGTCACGTCCTGCACATGGCTGCTTAGCCTCACTTCCGTATATTGGGCCTTCCGTTCACCATAGGCTGTTCTTCCGGAAACCAGAAGTATGCAGTCTGCAGATGACATCCACACAGTGAGCTTTCGATTCGGACTTTCCACGTAATGGATTTGCTATCCAAGCAATATTCCATTTCATGCCACTAGGACACTTTTCCACCTTTTATGAAGCCCACACAATGGGCTTTTGATTCGGACTTTCCACGTAATGGATTTGCTATCAAGCAATATTCCATTTCGTGCCACTAGGACACTTTTCCACCTTTTATGAAGCCCACACAGCGAGCTTTCGATTTGGACTTTCCACATAATGGATTTGCTATCCAAGCAATATTTCATTTCATGCCTCTGGGTCTTCATGCACCTTTAAATGTCAACCTGTATGTAGTTAAAGTAAGCTGCGGTCAACTTGAGCTTGTTGATATCTCCATAGAGCTTGTCCTCAAATGAAGCAGGTGTGGGCCAAAATATCTTTCTCTGTTCTGCATACGTTGGGCAATCCTGCAGCAAATGTTTTGCTGTCATTTTTCCAGTTCTACAATTACATTCATCAGTATCTCCTATCTTTAGTTTATTGAACAAGTGGTATTTCAGCCTGTTATGTCCTGTGCGGAGTCTGAAGATTGCTACTTGTTCTCTTCGGTCGAGTTTGTAATATGCATCATCCTTCTGATGGCCTGGATGCTCAGATTCCCATTTGGTTCTATAAGTGCTTTTTATCAACCTCTTTGCCTCATTATAGGTTATGTCTATGTCAGGCTGTGGTAGTCGTCCGCCCTCTTTTGCCAGTCTGTCAGCCTCTTCGTTTCCAGGTATACTGCAATGTGATGGGATCCACTGTATTACAACTTTTTTGGATTTCTGGCATAGACCATGGAGTGCTGCTCTTAGGTCAGTTAGTTCTGTGCTGTTATTGCTCTTGAGTATTGAGACAGCTGACTTTGCATCTGTGAAGATAGCTATTTGCTTCTCTTTATTTTCCTCCATCAGGAGCATTTCTGCTGCAGTTTTCAAAGCCGAAAAAATTGAAAATTGAAAATTTTCCAGTTGCCATTGAATGTGTTTTTTTCACTCCATTTTTTAAATTTAGGAGAATTCCTCCTCCTCCATTCTCTATTGAATTTTTGGCTGATCCATCTGTATATGCATGGGTCCAATTCCTGCTTGGGTAATGTTCTTTTATGTAGTTTAGGGTTATTTCTCTTCTTTCGGTTTCATGCTGAGTGTTCTTTTTCTCAATACCAGGAATGTTTTCTATCATCTCAGGCAGTTGCTGCTGTCTCCAAGCTGGAAAGTTGTGTGCATTGTGTATGGGCTTGACTGTTGATATGTTAAGTATAGGATCTGCCCTAATCCTTCGTTTTGCAGTTTCTACAAAGTTGCTACGCTTCAGTCTTCCCTTTCCAAAACCATTAAATCTGTTGTACATAGGGTGGTCTGTCAATCTTCTAAATTTTTCTGCTTGTTGCTGGGCTCTGCTATCTCTTCTATCCTGCATTGGTTGTAAACAAGTGATCTTTTCTAGTTCATTAATAGGCGTTGTCTTCAGGCTTCCAGTTATGATTCGCATTCCTTGGTTTTGGACTCTACTTATTTTGTTAAAGTTTGACTTAGCTGCTGTTGCCCAAGCTGCAATGCCATATTCCAGTACTGGCCTCACCCGTCCAGTATATAACTTCTTGAGAACTTTCTCATCTGCTCCCCACGTTGTACCAGCAAGCTTTTTCATGATTGCCATTCTCTGCCTTGCTCTTGTTCGATTTTTCTCAACCTGTGTCTTCCATGTCAGGCGACGATCAAAGGTGACTCCTAGATAGTTTGGATTTTCTTCATGGCGCAATATTTTTCCATTCAACACCAGCTTAGGTTGCTGAGTTTTATTTGAGAGGGAGAACACTGTGCATGTTGTTTTCTCCTTACTTATCTTCACTAGCCATGATTTTGACCAGTCCTCTAGCGCTAATAAGGCTTGCTGTATTCTGCTGTTAGCTGTACTAATATATTCTTCAGATGTCCATATGGCTAGGTCATCTGCAAAGGAGGATGTGTGTACTCTGGCTGGAAAATTTTCTGTGATGTCATTTATATATGCTAGGAATAATGTTGGTGAAAGAACTCCTCCTTGGGGGACACCTTGCTCCAGCAGCATCATTTTGCTTGTTTGTCCTTGTACTTTTGTCCTGGCAGTTCTGTTCTCAAGGTAGTGGCTGATCCATTTATACATTTTTCCACAAACATGCATGTTTTGCAGTTTTACTTTCAGTCCTTCCTTCCATACTTTATCAAATGCTTTTTCTAAATCTATCCCGACTGCTAGTGTGTGCTTTTCTCTTGGAAGGCATCCTCTATTTCCTGAGCTATATAGGTTATTTGATCTTCAGTGGATCTGTATTTTCTGAATCCTGCTTGGTGTGGTGTTAAGAGTTTGTTTTCTTCCAGATGCCATGTTAGCCTGCCATTGATAATGCGTTCCATTAATTTTCCTACACAGCTCAGTAGACTGATAGGTCGATAGCCATTTGGTTCTTCCAGGTCTTTTCCTTTCTTTGGGACTGGTATTAGTATAGCTTCCTTCCATGCCTGTGGGACTATTCCTCTCTTCCAGCTGTTATTTAGGACTGCTAGTAGTTTCTTCTTTGCCTTGGTGCCTAGTCCTATTAGCATTTCATTTGTGATTCCATCCTTTCCTGGTGATTTCTTCTTTTTTAGGGTATTCATTGCCTGTTCCATTTCTTCCATTGTTAGATTTGCCATCATATATTCTGCTGATGTCTCTGTATTTCTATGATGTGTCTGTTTGTCTTTGATTGCTTTCTTCTGTTCGGTTGTAATATCAATGTGGTTTGCATTTGCATAGTGTTCCATTAGTGCATTTGCAGCCTTTTTGCCTGTAAGCAAGGCATTTCCTTGTTTAATTGTTATTTGTTTGTTTCTAGGTCCTTCATTGTTCATGGCTTTCACTAGTTTCCATAGTTTGTTTCCATCCCTGTCAAAATTCAGGTTTTCTGTTTTTTCCCTCCAACAATCTCTTGTTGTTTGATTTACTGTTCTTTTATATTTTGCTGAGATGGCTTTGAGAGAGATGTTTGCTTCAATTGTTTGTTCTCTCTCTGCTGTCTTCCTGGCATCTTCAACTTTGTCCTCCAAACTTTGTAGTTCTTCAGTCCAGTATGGTTTGTAATTTTTCCTCGCTCCTCTTGGAATGGACTCAGTGGCTGCCTGTATTATCGCTCTGTTTAGACTTTCCACCATTTGCTTTATGTTGCCATATCGTGTATTTATGTTTTCACAATATTTGTCTGTTAGTATGGCAAATCTGTCCCAATCTGCTCGTTTGTAATTCCAGCGGGGCAAGGGCTTTAGCTCCTGTGGAACATACTCCATATTCATTACAAGCTTGATTGGTCTGTGGTCACTACCTGCTAATTGGTCCAGCACATGGCGATCGATTTTGTGGAGGATGTCTCCTGTGCAGAAAGCTAAGTCTGGAGTAGAAATGGTAAGCCATCTTCTGGAGTAGAAGCTCGGTGTGTCATCCGCTTTGTTGAGTAGATGGAGATTTGAGTCTATTTCCCAGTCCTCCAATTCATCTCCTCTTTTGTCAGTATCTGGGTATCCCCATCTTTCTGAACGGCTATTAAAGTCTCCGACAATAATGCAGTTTGTGTCAGTTATTTTCATGTTTGAGAGTGTAAGGTCCTTATCTGCTGGGCTATACAGATTGTAGATTCTTATTTTCACGTCCTTTATCATTATGTCAACACCTATAATTTCCGTTTGGTTGTCAGAGATCACAGATACTTCGCTGCAAGGTATTGTATTTCGTGTAAGTATTAGAACTCCTCCTTTGTGTCCTTCGCGGTCGAAACGTGTGGCCTGATATCCTCTGACTGAGAATTTGTGATTGGTGTTGAGGTGTGTCTCTTGAATGCATGCCACATCTATTCTATCTTTATGAAGACGATGTGTTAGGGAGTCTTTCTTCTTGTAAACTCCTTCGGCATTCCACTGTAGTATGTTGAGTGTCCGGGGTATTTGGTCAATAGCTCTTAACCTACTCCTCTGTGCCTTGACTCCACAGCACAGGGGAAGGTGACCACCAGTAGTCATGGGTGGACCCCCTCGAGGCAGGGGGCCCGGCACTATCACCGCCTGATGGGACTTCACGGGATTAGCACCATATCGATTAATTTTGATTTGTGACATCATGAATTAAGTTACGTTGCACTGCTTTGTCAAGCCTGTGGCTCAGTACATCCGATTTCGACAAGCATTTATTTGGGTGCTTTCCCTAGCCTTTGACTGTCCCCAGTCTACCTACAAGGCAGCAGGTTTCACGTTGCACTGCTTTGTCAAGCCTGTGGCTTAGTACATCCGATTTCGACAAGCATGTATATGGGGTGCTTTCCCTAGCCTTTGACTGTCCCCAGTCTACCTACAAGGCAGCAGGTTTGTGTGTCTCTTCGTCTGGTCCCTCTCCCTTGACCTGTCCGACATGGGTGGCCCTACCAGTAGCTGTGCTACCGTCGGCATAGCTCTTGGGGTCATTGGGACGCACAAGCCCCTCTACCTCGTCACGGTGGACACACAGCAGAGGGGGCCTCAAATCTATAAGGGTCTTGTCTAATCGTTCTGTTCTTCAACGTTTCTATAAAATTCTCTACTTCACTAACTGCCTCCCTTAATTCCCCCAACCATGTACCAATACGTTGTAATTCTACATATAAATAACTCATATTTCTACTTCTTCTTCTGCATATTCCTTGGTATCTGGAAAAAAAACTCGAAGTCTTGAACTCAGCCGAAATTATGCCTGATTCTCCACCGTGCTGTGATGGGTCTGCTATGCTGAAATATTATTATACAGACCAAGCAAATTTTCAAGCAATCAATTTCACATTTGTAACCTGCTAATTTAAGAATTACAATTCACTTATACACCAAGAACAGTTCGACCAGCTAATAAGTTTACAGATTACCCTACTCTCGTTTCCTGATCCAAGCAAGACGTATTCTTCTAGGTTCGCCGTCAGGTTAAACTCAAAGGCTGTATTAGTTGAAACCAACCGCGCAGTTCAGGTAGTTCCTTCTTCTAAGTTAGTTTCTCTTCTTGGGATGCCTCAGTACAGTACTTCAACCCTTGGTTGGGTCCCTTCTGAGATGGAGTACATCAAATCGACGTCTTGAGAACGACTCACACGTAACAGAACCCAAAAGGATTAGCGAGCGGCTCTCATTTGCAGCGGAGCCCCGAGATAGTCTGAGTACTTCAAAAAAACATGGGCCAATCAATGAAGGAACGAGATATTTAGCTGCTGTCTTGATTGTCTTTAAACAACGTTCCTTTTTCTATCACGACTCAGTTGCCAGTGAGCTCCAAAACAAAACTCATTAACGTTGTCCATAATATTTTGACTTGATGACACGAGTTGTCCGAATTTATTAGTATTCTGGAAAAATTTTGAATAAGTCTTAAAGTTTATTATTAATTTCTGCAATTTTGCTTTGAGGCGAGGCTGAACGTGATTGTGCTATTGAAAAATTCTTGCTCACCTGAAACAACGATCAGACTGGATTGACCTTCAGCAAAACTCTTGCTCGCTCAAGACTACGATTAACTGGCTTGACCTTCAGCAAAACTCCTGCTCGCTCAAGACAACGATTAACTGGCTTGACCTTCAGCAAAACTCCTGCTCGCTCAAGACAACGATTTACTGGCTTGACCTTCAGCAAAACTCCCGCTCGCTCGAGATAACGATTAAACTGGCTTGACCTTCAGCAAAACTCCTGCTCGCTCAAGACAACGATTAACTGGCTTGACCTTCAGCAAAACTCCCGCTCGCTCGAGACAACGATTAAACTGGCTTGACCTTCAGCAACATTTCTGACACGTCCGATAGATGAATGGACAAGAGGAGCCGCCAGGATGGTGTTTACAGTTGATGTCCGCCAGTTTGATGACAATCGCAGGCGCTGCAACCCGTTACGGCAAGTTGGTTTTCCTTCTTCTCCTGACGCCAATTAAATTTTTATAGCAAGTCTTGAAAAAGACTTACAGACAACCACCCCTGGCCGGGCTTTTGGCTGCTGTATTGCTCACATACGCGTTATTGGCCATTTTTTTAACTTCGCTTTTCCTTTTAACATAAATATAGACTCGTGCCGAAATTCTGTCTTTGGATACTTGACGTAAACAACACGCGATCTCCTCAAAAGTTTTGGTTTAGTTCTATGTTCACCTTAGATAGCATGTTGTGATTCCGCGACGACACTCCAGATTCTCATCCTGGTCACGGCTCCATTTCTGACTGTATAACAGAGTCGAATGAGTTTGTTACAAAGGTTGTTTATTTCTTATAGATGACATCTGGACATGATATGGCGTCCACTCAGTTCTGACTCTGTATGTAAACTCCCACTTGACAACAAACTACGTCACGACTTGAGCATCTCTCTTCCCATTCTCTCCCGATGCTCAATCGTGCCGTAGCCTTTTCCCACCTAATACTAATACTCTACTTCTGTTACAGGAGGAGGAGGAGGGAGGAGGAGAACGCAGGAGGAGGAGGAGGGAGGAGGAGGGAGGAGGAGGGAGGAGGGGGGAGAAGGAGGAGGTAGGAGGGGGAGAAGGAGGAGGAGGAAGAATGATGAGGAGGGAGGAGGAGGGATGTGGAGGAAGGAGGAGGAGGGAGGAGGTAGAGGGAGGAGGAGGAGGGAGGAAAAGGGAGGAGAGAGGAGGAGCTAGGAGGAAGAGAGGTGGAGAGAGGAGGAGGAGGGAGGAGGAGGAGTAGGAGGAATAGGAGGGAGGAGCAGGGAGGAGGAGGGATTAGGAGAAGGAGGGGGGAAAGAGGAGAAGGAGGAGGAAGGAGGAGGAGGAAGAGAGAGGAGGAGGGAGGAGGAGGAGAGAGGAGGAGGGAGAAGGAGGAGGGAGAAGGAGGAGGGAGAGGGAGGAGGGGGAGGAGGAGGGAGGAGGAAGAGGGAGGAGGAGGAGGGAGGAGGAGGGAGGAGGAGAACGCAGGAGGAGGAGGGAGAGGGAGAGGGAGGGAGGAGGAGGGAGGAGGAGGAGAGAGGAGGAGGGAGGAGGAGGAGGGAGGAAGAGGTAGAAGGAGGAGGGAGAAGGAGGAGGGAGGAGAAGGAGGGGGAGGAGGAGGAATGATGAGGAGGGAGGAGGAGGAAGAGGGAGGTGGAGGGAGGAGGAATGGAGGAGATAGAGGGAGGGGGAGGAAAAGGGAGGAGAGAGGAGGAGCTAGGAGGTAGGAGGAGGAGGAAAAGGAAGGAGGAGGGAGGAGGAGTAAGAGGGAGGAGGAGGAGGAAGAGGGAGAAGGAGGATGGAGGAGGAAGAGGAGGGAGAGGGGGGAGGGCAAGAGGAAGAGGGTAGGAGGAGGAGGGGAGAGGAGGAGGAGGGATGTGGAGGAAGGAGGAGGAGGGAGGAGGAGGGATTAGGTAGAGGGAGGAGAAGGAGGGAGGAAAAGGGATGAGGGAGGAGGAGAGAGGAGGAGGAGGAGGAGGAGGAGTAGGAAGGGGAGGAGGAGGAGGAAGAGGGAGAAGAGGATGGAGGAGGAAGAGGAGGGAGAGGGAGGATGGGGAGGGGAAGAGGAAGACGGTAGGAATTGGAGGAGGGGAGATGAGGAGGAGGGGGTAGGAGAAGGGAGGGGAGGGAGGAGGGAGGAGGAGGAGGGAGGAGGAGGAAGGAGGAGGAGGGAGAGGGAGGAGGGAGGAGGAAAGAGAATGAGGAGGGGAGGAAGGAAAGGGAGGAGGAGGGAGGAGGAGGGTAGAGGGAGGAGGAGGAGGTAGAGGGAGGAGGAGGAGGAAGGAAAGGGAGGAGGAAGAGGAGAAGGGAGGAGGAGGAGGGTGGAGGGAGGAGGAGGAGGTAGTGGGAGGAGGAGGAGGGAGTAGGATGGAGGAGGAAGAGGGAGAAGGAGGGAGGAGGAGGAGGAGGGAGAAGAAGGCAGGAGGAGGAGGAGGAGGAGGAGGAGGAGGCGGAGGGAGAAGGAGGAAGGAGTAGGAGGGAGGAGGATGGAGGAGGAAGGGAGAGGAAGAGGGAGAAGGAGGAGGGAGAGGGAGGAGGGAGGAGGAGGAGGGGGAGGAGGTAGAGGGAGGAGGAGAAGAGAGGAGGAGGGAGTTCGCCATTCCGAATTCATACTCGTCTAGGTTCTGTGATTTCGGTCCTTCCATTGATTGTTCTTCCCTTCTACACGACTGTAGATAACTTCCTTACACATAAAAAGATGAATTGTTATTGATATTGCCGTGGCATGGAGGCATATATATCAGCAGCAGAGTTGATCCAGAAAACCAAAGACTGAGATCTATGGAGAACCATGAACGCCTACGCCAGCCGGCACGGCACTTGATGATGATGATGATTGCCGTGAGACGATTCTGTGTAGTCACGTCATTTTCTTCGCTTGTCCTAGCGTTTTGGTTCGGGGATTCTTTCATCATCATCATCATATATTTACGTACGTATTTAGGGAGGGGGAGGAGGGAGGAGGAGGAAGAAGAAACAAAAATATGACAGTTGGCAGCGCTGGAATGAGAGGAAGGCGTGTAGAAAATTTCATCTCAATCGGATGGGCCGTTCGCGAACGCATAAAGGACATACATATCCACACACATTGCCTTTTATATATAAGATGCCACAAATAATAATTGATTCCTGCACATATAACTACTAAGGGTGCAGTAAATGCTGTGTACATACTGAGAACAGTAATTGAACATTCTATAGAAGTAAACAAAGATCTACACCTCTGATTTATTGACTACACAAAGGCTTTCGATAAAGTGAGACATGTAGACACTGATAAGAATGCTTGAAGATCTTCAAATTGATGGAAAGAACGTAGACTTGTAAAAAACATATATTGGAAACAGCAAGCTGCCATAAGAATTGATAATGATGTAGGTCAATATCAGCCTATTAAGAGAGGTGTGAGACAGGGATGTTTATTGTCTCCAGATCTTTTTTTCCTGTACAGTGAAAATATTTTCAGAAATATAGAAGATATGGAAGGAATCAATATTGGGGGACGATACATCAATAACATTAGATACGCAGATGATACAGTCTTGATTGCAGACAATAAACAGGACCTGCACAATTTAGTAGATGCGGGTGTTATACACAGTGAACAACTAGGGTTAGAATTGAATTGTAAGAAGACACAGATTATTGTCGTCACTAGGAAAGAAGGAATAGCCTACCACAATGTAATATACAAGTAAATGGGCATATTCTTAAACAAGTGAATCGGTACAACTATCTCGGAACAGTCATAACATCTGATGGGAGATGATTTGAAGAGATTAGAACAAGAGTTGCCATGGCGAAGGTAGCCTTTTGCAAGATGAAAAGCATACTGACCAATAAGAAGATATCAATTGAAACGAGAAAAAGAGTGTTGAAGTGCCACATAGAACCTATACTTTTATATGGATGTGAAGCGTGGACAATGAGCAGACAAGCTGAAAAACATATGATGGCCGTGGAAATGTGGTTTCTGAGAAAAATGCAAAGAATACTATGGACAGACAGAACCTGAGATTTGTGTGAGTATCCGTTGTCCCATTTCTGGCTTATTGATGTGCAGACTGGTGGTTTCTCGTCGTACAGGCAGACACTCTCCGACTTCGGAGGAATCGGCGATCCTACTGACTTTAGCTAGGACCCCGAAGGGACCTGATGCCCAGGACGCTCGACGAGGACGTGTCAATAGGCCTTGCCCAGTATATAACCTGGCCCTGGTGCCTTGGAAACACCTCTGCGTCCCATTCGTTATATCATTCACAAAGCCCTGTGCAAGAAAACGCGAGGCAAAGATATTCATTGGCATTGAGAATCTTTCGCATTTACTAAAACCTTGCCTTCTGCAACTCCACATTGTTTTCTCCTATTTATATATCCATTATAATTGATACCCCTGTGTAATTTTTCTTTCCACCGGAATCTTTTATGCTATATTCCTCGGAACTTATAATATCCTCTGGTCTCATATATACATAACATGTTAATATTCAGTCTTCTCATTTATTTCTTAATGTTATCAAAGTTTGAGATGGGCGTGGTTAATTCGTGGCCCTAGGGGGGCAGTAAAAATGTTTCCCCACAGATTTTTAAGGGCCAGCGGGTCCTCTAGAGGATAGAAGACACTCTGAGCGCCCCCGTCCCACTGCTTTTATTGTTGGCCCTTAGTCTCACTATGAGCTTTCCCCCCACAGTGGTCCACAGATATTGTGATGAATTGTGAAGTTTGATGATCATCTCGATCTCCGGCCAGACCAATTGAAGTACTGTGATCCTTTTTTAATAAGAGCTAGCGGTTCCCCCAGAGTATAGAGCGACACTCTGACACCCCCGCGTCTCCAGTACTGTGATCAATTAAAAAAAATAACAATAGTTTATTATGTACAGAAACAGCATCTTTTTAAATGTGCGAATACAACATATACATTCATACACACGTGAAAACATTACAGTAATATAACTACCTGTGACGAAACCAACCAGATCTCATGTCAGTACTCTGTGTTAAATCCCTTTGGTCGGAAAGAGACGAGTCGTCTCCCGTCAGAGCTGAAAATAGCTAGGGAAATCCCCGGCTAAAATAGTCCCTGACGATAGATTTCGAGAATATTCTAGGTTATTCTCGAACGTAATAGGCAAAGTGCGTACGTGATGTTTGCAGTCACGTTGGACCCACAGTCACATCGGGTTGCATGTGATTCTGGACGTCTCTGGGACCCATGAGATTCTCTGGGGCCGAGACGAATTTGAAACTGCGCAATCAGCTCTGGGCTGTTAGTCGCCAGCCAACTATCACCAGAGACGGCTGCAATTTACTGACTGCTGTGAAATGATGTCTTTTCAACCGTATACCAGAGGGGGACAGAAAGGCAGTCAAGTAGTGAGGTGATTGTCTAGTAAAGGTAATACCGTAATACTGTATTAAGTAGCAGTTGTCCTTAAATAAAGCGCCGGAAGCAGAATTGTCTGTCACCGCAACGCGAATATTTTCCGCCCACCTGTATGCATAAGTGATTAGCCGTATCGATCGGCTAGTTAATATTTAGGTCAGAAGCCGTCTATAACAACAGTTGTTTGTGAGCGTTGACACATCATGTGTGTGTAATTAGTTACGATTGCTCAGCTGTGTAAAACTGACGGTAGGAGATATCCGTATAGTTGTTATAGTAAACATACATGTACATTTATTGTTAGTGCTGAATTTACGATGAAGTTCACTGCTACTTAGGAGTGTGTTTTAGGTAAATTAACAGCTATGTTAGTAAGTGTGTTAACAACTTTAATCAGTGATTGCATAATTAGCGCGGTTAGGACTTTTGACACTAGTTAGGCAGGGTGATGTTCGAGGCATTACTAGTGAGGAGTTATCGGCTTGAGCAAGCTAGTGATCTGTTATTTGCTTTGCTAGATAGTGTTATAACTTATGCCTTATATAGATTGTGGTGATTAATTCCTGGAATCAAGGTGTTATTTCCAATAGGATGTGGAGGTAAATATTTGCTAAGTGAGGACACCAGTGCTATTACACCTCTATGTAGAATTATCTGGTAGTTACTTGATAGAGGTAGTTAGTAATGACCTGTGAATTTATGCTGTCCCTACATGTGTAATTTGCCTGCTTGTGTATTTGCCTGTGTGTGTATTGGGCCTGCCTGCCTGTGTGTATTTCGCCTGACCGACAGAGTGTATTTGTATGCCCGATCATGGTTATGTCACCGGCCCGACCGAATTGATTTGCATGCTGGATCGAGGTTGTTGTACCTGTCCGACCGTGTTGATTTTGCATGACAGACCGAGAGCGATACCACGTGCTGTAAACGAGACCAGTGCGTTTGTACTGATCCGAGCTACTAGCAGAACGTTGTTGTACGACTCTACTGATCTTCTCGTCTATAAACCTGACACTGTTAGTGGGGGAACATATCCACTAGGAAGTGGTAGTTACACCCGAGCCATTTAGGCACCACTTGCGGGAGGACTGAATATTTAAGGGATGAGGGGCTGGATTCCACTCTAAACAGGACGACGTGGGTTAAATCGCCACGGAACCAAGGTGCTCTTTTTCCACAGTTGCTGTGGGAAAGATTACTCGGTGGATTGCCACCATATCTATGATAGACCTGCACAGACTTGACCGTCAGGAGACAAGGTCAACTAAGAAAGGTCAAACTAGTTCTGGGACAGAGATCCCAGGATGAAAAGCAATTGCTTGAGTTATGAGTTGTTAATTAGTTTTTAACAAGTCAAGATTTAGTAATTTGTTAATATTGGTATGTTAATGAATTATGATTTACTAGCTGACCCTGCCCGGCTTCGCCCAGACCCTGGTGGGGAGCATCTCATTTAATTCATATAAGTAGTCATATAAGTTCTCGTTCCCGTTACCGACTGTCTGTCTGTCTGTCTGTCTGTCTGTCTGTCTGTCTGTCTGTCTGTCTGTCTGACCCGGCCCGGCATTGCCCAGCTCCTGGTGTGGAGCATCTCATTTAATTCATATAAGTAGTCATATAAGTTCCCGTTCCCGACTGTCTATCTGTCTGTCTGTCTGTCTATCTGTCAGCCTGACCCTGCCAGGCTTCGCCCAGACCCTGGTGGGGAGCATCTCATTTAATTCATATAAGTAGTCATATAAGTTCTCGTTACCGACTGTCTGTCTGTCTGTCTGTCTGTCTGTCTATCTGTCTGCCTGACCCTGCCCGGCTTCGCCCAGACCCTGGTGGGGAGCATCTCATTTAATTCATATAAGTAGTCATATAAGTTCTCGTTCCCGTTACCGACTGTCTGTCTGTCTGTCTGTCTGTCTGTCTGTCTGTCTGACCCGGCCCGGCATTGCCCAGCTCCTGGTGTGGAGCATCTCATTTAATTCATATAAGTAGTCATATAAGTTCCCGTTCCCGACTGTCTATCTGTCTATCTGTCTGTCTATCTGTCTGCCTTACCCTGCCCGGCTTCGCCGAGTCCCTGGTGGGGAGCATCTCATTTAATTCATATAAGTAGTCATATAAGTTCTCGTTCCCGTTACCGACTGTCTGTCTGTCTGTCTGTCTGCCTGACCCTGCCCGGCATCGCCCAGCTCCTGGTGTGAAGCATCTCATTTAATTTATATAAGTAGTCATATAAGTTCCTGTTCCCGACTGTCTATCTGTCTGTCTGTCTGTCTGTCTGTCTGTCTGTGTGTCTGACCCGGCCCGGCATCGCCAAGCTCCTGGTGTGAAGCATCTCATTTAATTTATATAAGTAGTCATATAAGTTCCTGTTCCCGACTGTCTATCTGTCTGTCTGTCTGTCTGTCTGCCTGACCCTGTCCGGCTTCGCCCAGTCCCTGGTGGGGAGCATCTCATTTAATTCATATAAGTAGTCATATAAGTTCTCATTAAATTCATACAACAAAAAAAGTAACTTAAAAGAATGTCCTTCCACACACCATCCATTATTTTTAATGAAAACTCTTTCTAATCACCTGCATGAC
Organism: Cepaea nemoralis; assembly: GCA_014155875.1. Taxonomy (NCBI): domain Eukaryota; kingdom Metazoa; phylum Mollusca; class Gastropoda; order Stylommatophora; family Helicidae; genus Cepaea; species Cepaea nemoralis. The sequence continues at coordinate 80,221 of JACEFZ010024665.1, read as the reverse complement.
TACAGTAACTTCTTAAGCAAAAAAAGATGAGTTACAATGTTATGCATTGTGCATTATTTTTATGAAAACTTTGAAAATGCCTTACAGATTGTATCATTATTTATTATAACTCATATGCCGGTACATAACTATGGACAAAGAGTTTATAAATCTTTGAAAACGATGCCACAATATGACTATAAGTTATACAGAAAAGTTATGCCCCTTGAAATAACTTTTACGGAGTTAGGTCCCCTGAGATATATGAAATTATAATGAAAAATGAAATAATACTGAGTAAGCAGGCGATTTCACACTAAAAAAATATCACAGTTGGCAGCTCTGGAATGAAAGGAAGACGTGTAGAAAATTTCATCTCAATCGGATGGACCGTTCGCGAACAAATAAAGGACATACATACATACACTTTGTTTTATATATATAGATGTAATTTATTAATGTTGTGAATTCATTAATGAATTATGTTTAATTATTTAATCAATGAATTAATTGCTGAGTTATATGGATGAGGAGGATATGTCCGGCTGGACACCTCCTAGATAATGGAACCTCTACACTGAAAGATAATTAGGTGTATTCTAGGGTTGTTGGTGGGGTGAAACGGAGGATAGGATTAACACCAGGTAGTAGTATACTATGACAGAGTCAAACAGTCTACTCTGGTGCTATCGGGCCAGATGTACCCAGACGAGTTACTTGACTATATCCTTGCGTACTATTGCTTTCTCATGCACCCTCATGCATATACTGCTTTGTTAAGAGAGTTGATCTATTATGTTGATGATCTATTATATCATATTATGATATATATCAATCTGATGCATGTGTTGTGGTTGAGGTGTATGTTAGTCCTAGTTGTAGTTGAGTACTCACACCGACCTCCATGTTTCAGGATCTGTTTATATGATGGAGATTCGAGGAGTTAGACCATAAACTCAATGGGACCAGCTTATTTCAGTGCCAGTCAAGGTTATGTTTGAGGCAATACTGGGAGCGGTAATCTGAATCTGCCAGAGTCAACACATGAGAGAATCTGAGTTTTAGAAGGTCACGGTGGGTCTAAGCTAAGACAGCCGCGACGAGTCCGACGAAGATTTAGTCAACAGATCCAGGTTGGGTCTAGGACTGAAGCGTCTCCTGATTCATGCCAGTAAGGTACTGGTGAAGTTCTATGCAGACTTACAGGTAACTCTTTGATGACATGTGTACCCTCAAGGACATTAATTCCAGATGAGTTAAGACAGTGAACTCTGTTGAGTCATTATGATGGCCAGTTTATATGTTTCAGGCCCGGCTGGGTATTAATGAGTTCCAATGTATAATGATTCATCTAAACTACAGTGTGGATCTACATTTGTGATTTTTGTTGAAACCTGAACTTGTTCAGTGACCCACAACAGAAGTCTACTATTTCCGTGAACACATGAGAGACAGATTTATACGGGTAGGAAGCTACCCCATTCCTAGGTGCGTTTGATCGTGACATGGCTACTCTGTGAAGTCATTAGCTGTCTACAGAACTGTGTAAAATGGTGACTGTGAATATGTTGAATTCCTACATTGACATGGTGAATTGTTAATCAGTGACCGTGTTATTGCACGGAGTCCACGCTCCATTATTGTGTTGCAGAATAAGGTCATCCAATTAAATTGACATGCCAGACAGCAAGCAGGCTTATATTCTATTATCTTGTGCGACAGTATTTATCATCAGATGGGGACATCTAGAACTCTAGGGTCGGCCCACAATTCATCATTAGAGTAGAACTTGTGATTTCTTCCGTCATCTAGGGATGACCAGCGAACAGTGTTCGACACCTTGCCTATATCAGTGTATCAGACACCTGACTAGTCCGAGATCTTACCCACAGTGGAAGGAGAGGACTCTGGAAGAGTCAACGACTTGGAGTTCTTTTGCACTGGAGGTTCATCGGGTGAGTCGTTTACCACGACGGGACGACGACACTCACTGAAGTCACATGCTCGGTGATGATGACTGATCATCTGTAGATCTTCTCGCTGCTCTCATTCCAGCGGTGTATATATTGTCTTCTATCCAGGCTTTTCAGCCATCCCTCTCTGAGTTTAGTTGACATATTAAGAAATTAAATTTTGATTTGTTGACCATGGCTTTGAGTACTAGTATGACTGTTGCCTTGTCCGAGCCCCCTGTGGGTAGGAATCCATATGTGAGGAGGGAAGGTCAGCTGTCCCGGCTTGTGTGGGGCCCTGTAGATGTAAAATCCTATTGGGGTGGTCGGAGCAAAGGCTGGGGATATTAACTATTAGTAACATACCTGTCCAAACCCCGGGGGTCTTGTTACACTACCTACGTATTACCTGTTGACGATGATAGTTGAGTAATCATTTGCTCTCATGCATACCAAAACATTTAATATAATCCCTTTCACACTCCGTGTAATTTCAGTCACAGTTAGTTTCGTTTAAACAAGTTCAAAAGTATTGTGAATCACTTTTGTTTCCGAAAATGGTACTCTTGTATGTATATACACAATTTCCTCACATTAAACCTCGCAGCAAGCATCCCATTATACAAAGCAAACACGCAAAGGCTGTGAAATGGTGTCTGAGAGAGAGAGAGAGAGAGAGAGAGAGAGAGAGAGAGAGAGAGAGAGAGAGAGAGAGAGAGAGAGAGAGAGAGAGAGAGAGAGAGAGAGAGAGAGAGAGAGAGAGAGAGAGAGAACAGATTGAAGTTTGCTACATATGTGTTGGCTTAATCACACGTGCAAAGGAGTTATTTGGGGTGGGCTGGTTATGGGAAAGGTCAAAGGTATCTCAAGCTGGTTATGTTCGTAATCCCGTTTCACGGTTGACAAAGCAAACTGACTTACACGGCACAGCCTAGCTTTATGCTGTCTGGACTGTCGTTAACCACGACGGGACGACGACATTCACTGAAGTCCGAAACTCGTGTCTAGTTGGTCGTGCGTCGAAGTACACTTGTTCCTGCAGCGAGGCGCCGTCATCATTTGGAGGCGACAGGTTCGATCCCGGTTGGTAACTATTATAGCTTTCAAATTTTATGTTGTCTAGTGCGCCTTCTAATCTCTATTTCCTTCTTATTCTTCTGTGAGCGCCAAATAATACTATGTGTGTCTATTTATGTAATCGCAAACTTTAAAGAACGTTAACCACACCCATCCCACACCCTGATAACATTAAGAGAGAAATGAGAAGACTGAATATTAACATGTTAGGTATATCTGAGACTAGAGGATATTATAACTTCCGAGGAATATAGCATAAATCATTCTTGTGGAGAGGTGGAAAAAAACAATAGGGGTATCTTCTTGTTCTTCTTTCGTTCGCTGCAACAGGGGTATCAATTATAATGGATATATGAATAGGAAAAGAAAAATATGGATTTGTAGAAGGCAAGAGTTCAGTAAATGCGAAAGATTCTCAATGCAAATGAATTTCTTCGCTTCACGCTTTCTTGCTCAAGGCTTCTTGAATAATATAACTTATAAATCAGACATGGCAGAGGACCAGTAACAATTTTTAAATCACTGTCATCCTCGGGGATTTCAACTCCAAAGTAGCAACGAGAAGGTTAGTGGTGTGACAAGTAGCTAATTGATTGATTGATTGATTGATTGATTGATTGATTTAGGAACCGACATCACAGCATTCTGGGCATTCCCATAAGCGCTCCGTCCCCATCCTCAGCAGCCAGCGAAGAGTTCCAGCACCAATAGTACCAGTAGCAATCTGATTATATGTCCGTCTCGCCTTTCCTCTGAGCGTCGAGCGTCGGCCAGATCCCCTCGTCACTCCTCGCTGTCTCATTCTTGCCAGACCATGTTGGCTATGACCTAGGTCAGTGGCTCAGTGCTTCCCAAAGTGGTGGTCCGCGGACCGGGGCGTCCGCGTGCCCTTCTTTGCCTGTCCGCAACGTGAGTTGAAAAAATGTACGAAAAAAGTTAAATATTTTCTCTCCTTTGAGTATAGTTTAGAACTTTTTAAAAACAAGATTGTCATTTTCTCAAAACACGATATCCGCACCGTTTTCATGGTGAGTTAATTTTAAAACAAATTGAGCCTGCAGCCGTATAGCCCAAGGAGTATTTATTTTTAAGGATAGGCGAATCATTGGTTCAATGGGAAAGTTAAAAATAGTAACCAGCTGAGACCGAAACTAAAAGCCCTAAAAATATCTTGTCAATACAGTGACCAAGGGGCAAAAAAGTTTAGACTGTTTGTCAACTGAGTAACCGTTGGCATCGAATCAGGTAAAATATGATACTGACCCCGTCACCCAATGGGAGCCGACCGGTCTACAAAAGGACAGTTCATACATGTACACGTATTGTTTGGTGCTGATTGAAGTAGGGGGAAGAATGAGAGACTACAGGACGCAACAGACAACATAGCAACTGAAAGTTATAATTGTTGTTGTCTAGTGCGTCCTCTGATCTCTAATTCTTCCCCCTACTTCCATGAGTAGCCAAACAATATGTGTGTATTTATTTACGAACTGTCTTAGTGACCTCACAGGATTCCCCATGTTATAGCACCATATACCCAATACACCTAAAGACATGAAATAGGTTACTTTTCCTTACCAACACACCTCAAAACATGTAAAAGGTTACTTTTCCGTATCAATACATTTCAAGACGTAAAAGGTTACTTTTCCTTCCCAATACACCTCAAGACATGTAAAAGGATACTTTTCCGTACCAACAAACCTCAAGGATTGTAAAATTGTACTTTTCCTTATCAATACATCTAAAAGCATGTAAAATATTAATTTTCCTTACCAATACATCTCAAAACATGTACAAGGTAACTTTTCCGTATCAATACACCTCAAGACATATAAAAGGTTACTTTTCCTTACAAATACACCTCTAGATATGTAAAAGGTTACTTTTCCTTACTAATACACCTCAAGACATATAAAAGGGTACTTTTCCTTACCAATACGTCACAAGGCATGCGATCTAGTCCTTTATCTTTACTTAGAGGTCACACAAACTAAATCACCAAAGAAATAGTGTTTCACTTAGAATCACCTGTAACAATAGTTGGGTGCTGACCACACAGTGAGCACCATCTCCCCCAAAATGCCGCTTGTAGCCCTCCATGACCAGCTTATGTGTGCGACAGATCAAGTCCGCTTCATTCACCTCACCTCTTATTATAAATATGATAAATATGTATTTTAAGGTCGATATGATGGCAAATCTAACAATGAAAGAAATGGAACAGGCAATGTAAACCCTAAAAATAAAAGAAGACATCACCAGGAAAGTATGGAATCACAAACGAAATGCTAATAGGACTAGGCAATAAGGCAAAAAAGAAACTACTAGCAGTCCTAAATTACAGCTGGAAGAGAGGAATAGTCCTACAGGCATGGAAGGAAGCTATACTAATAACAGTCCCAAAGAAAGGAAAAGACCTGGAAGAACCAAATGGCTATCGACCTATCAGTCTACTTAGCTGTGTAGGAAAATTAATGGAACTCAATGACAGGCTAACATGGCATTTGAAAGAACTCTTAACACCACACCAAGCAGGATTCAAAAAGTACAGATTCACTGAAGATCAAATAACCTATATAGCTCAGGAAATAGAGGATGACTCCCAAGAGAAAAAGCGCACACTAGCGGTCTGGATAGATTAAGAAAAAGCATTTGATAAAGTATGGAAGGAAGGACTGAAAGTAAAACTGCAAAAAATGCATGTTTATGGGAAAATGTACAAATGGATCAGCCACTACCTTGAAAACAGAACAGCCAGGACAAAAGTACAAGGACAAACCAGCAAAAAGATATTGTTGGAGCAAGGTGTCCCCCAAGGAGGAGTTCTTTCACCAACATTATTCCTAGCATATATAAATGACATCACGGGAAATTTTCCAGCCAGAGTACGCACATCCTCCTTTGCAGATGACCTAGCCATATGGACATCTGAAGAATATATTAGTACAGCTAACAGCAGAATACAGCAAGCCTTATTAGCGCTAGAGGACTGATCAAAATCATGGCTAGTGAAAATAAGCGAGGAGAAAACAACATACACAGTGTTCTCCCTCTCAAATAAAACTCAGCAACCTAACCTGGTATTGAATGGAAAAATATTGCGCCATGAAGAAAATCTATATGCCCGCAGACGTCGGATGTGTCGGCCTAACGGAGCAAGAACGCAGTTGTGCTGTAAACAGGCGCAACGCAATCACGTTCGAAAAAAGAAAAAAAAAAACAACTCCGGATGAACGCAGAAGAAGGAGAAGATGAATTCTCATATTAAATTTTGTCAACACCTAGCGTCGGACAAATAACTAAGTAAGATAGCAGGATATTTGAAATATCTAAAATATATGAATTTTCCCGAAAATGCGAGATATTTAAAATAGCTCAAACCCAATGATTTTTTTTCCCCAAAAATGTGAGATATTTCAAATTTCGCTTAGCTATAATTTAAAAATATATTATACTAACGACTCATGATGTAATGTTCTTTTGGTGATATGTACAATAAAGTTAACATTTATGTTCATTTGACCTAGCTCCGCTTTCCGCAAAATGACTCCCGGCGACCCGAGGGCATCGTTTAGGCCACTCCTGCCTTAGTTGATAACACTGAATCAGAATTAATATCTATGAACACTACTGACACTGACACTGACACCGACACCAAAGAAGACGGCCTACTGTTTTAACATCTACAATCAGATAAAGTCTGCATCAAGACAACAAGAAAGAATAAGAACTATCTCAACTAGACAACCTCGTTTGTCTCTGATTTCTGATTAATGTTAGTCAACACTATACTTGCTTGCTTGCTTGTGTTCGTTGGCTTGAGCTCCAACGCGAAGTCCTGTATGTCGGATGAAGGCATCCTGTTGTCCAACATCAGTGTGATGTCATACAGGACCTGAGATTTGCGTGAGTATCCTGTTGTCCCATGTCTGGCTTATTGGTGTGCAGACTGGTGGTTCCTCGCCGTAAAGGCAGACACTCTCCGACTTCGGAGGAATCAGCGATCCTACTGACTTTAGCCAGGACCCCGAAGGGACCTGTTGCCCAGGACGCTCGACGAGGACCCGTCAATAGGTCTTGGCCAGTATATAACCAGCCCTGGTGGCTTGGAAACACCTCTGCATCCCACTATACTTATTAATACTTATGTTGAAGCATTCTGCGGAATTACTAGATATCTAAAAGAAAAACACCTAGATAAGTTCTGTGTAGGGGACATAAGCATCAATTATTGTTATAAGGGAAATTACTAGAATTTAAACAATGAAAATTGTATACTAGTATTAAATCATTACCTAACTTACAAATCTGTCTATTCTTCTTTTATAAATGAAACCAATAATGATCCAGTCAGATCTTATAATCACAAGAACAACGCTTTTAGGTTTTTTCTAGATATTTTGTTTAAACTTTAATTGAATTTATTTATAATCAACTTTTAGCATTTAACATTTATGTTTAATTCCTAAGAGTGTACTTTCAATGATATCAGTCTAATGTTTATGAATAAAATATTTTTTTACTGGCCTCCTAGGGCCACACAACATTTAAAGAAATTTAACCACGATCATCCCAATCCTATATAACATTAAGAAATTAGAAGACTGAATATTAACATGTTAGGTATATGTGAGACCCACTGCACCTGTATTCGTCTCCAGTCTCTCGACTTGACTTGTTACTGGACTCAGATGGACTCAGGCGAGAGAGTGAGGTCGACGAATTGCACAACTCTTCCTCACTTTAATCCAATTCATCGCGCAAGTCATTCTTCATCCAATGTCATATATCACACACTGTGCCGAATATCAAAGTGAATAGTCTTAGACTGAGTGTTGTGGACAAATTCACCTATCTTGGCAGCACTGTGTCACAAGCTGCCACAATTGATGACGAAGTGAATGCGAGAATCTCCAAGGCCAGTACGGCCTTTGGCAGATTGTACAAGAATGTATGGGACAGAGTTGGAATAAGCCTGCAAACAAAGCTAAAAGTCTACAAAGCAGTTGTATTGTCCACATTGCTATATGCTTGTGAAACCTGGACTGTTTATCAGCGACACGCTAGGAAATTAAACCACTTACACACAGTCTGCCTTAGGAAGCTACTGAAGATTAACGGGCAAGACAAGATACCAGACACTGAAGTCATAGAAAGAGCATCCATGCTCAGTATCCACACTCTACTGATGAAGAATTAGATTCGCTGGGCTGGTCACTTGACTCGCTTGCCAGATCACAGGCTCTCTAAACGAATTTTTTTACGGCGAGTTGCGTTGTGGTAAATGCTCCCAAGGCGGAAAGAGGACACGCTTTAAAGACACTCTGAAAATCTCACTGAATGCTTTTGGAATTCAACATAACATCTGGGAGACTGCAGCCAGAGACAGAAATCGTGGCGTGCTTCATTACGCAAGGGTGCAGTCACGTGTGAGGCAACCAGGACTGCAAGAGCTGTGAAGAAAACGCAGGACAGAAAAACCACTGCAGGAAATCCTCCTCAATAAACGTCAAGCATTCTTTGTCCACATTGTCAAATAACATTTCGAGCCAAAATAGGCCTTATCAGCCATCTTAGAACTCACGGCTCCACACTTTCAACCCCTCTGGATGATATGAATGGTCATCATCATTCTTGAAGGACAAACAACACAACATGTGAGACCAGAGGATATTATAACTTCCAAGTAATATAGCATAAACCATTCTTGTGGAGAGGAAGAAAGAAAAACAGGGGTATCTTCTTGTTCTTCTTTCGTTCGTTGCATCAAGGGTATCAATTATAATGGATATATAAATATGAGAAGAACAATTTGGATTTGTAGAAGGCAAAGGTTGAGTAAATGCGAAAGATTCTCAATGTCAATGAATTTCTTCGCCTCTCGTTTTCTTGCCCAGGGCTTCTTGAATAATATAACGAATTAGACATGGCCGAGGACCAGTGTAACAATTTTGAAATGACTGTCATCCTCGGGGATTTCAAAGCCAAAGTAGCATCGAGAAGGTGAGTGGTGTGACTGGTGGCTATGACCTAGGTGATAGGACCTAGAGAGATGACGATTAATAGGCGAAGTGAGCAGGACTAAATACCTGGTCTGGCACAGTCAAGGCCTGCATGCACTTATTTTCGCTCTGGCGAAAGACTGTGCAAGCATATTGGGTTTATGTAGACATATATTATATTTAGAAGAAATGTTATTTATGTTTGTAAATTTAATTCATTTTGAATGAAATAGTTCTCCTACCTTCTCTCCCTCCCTCTCGTTCTCTGTCTCTCTCTCTGTCTCTGTCTCTGTCTCTCTCTCTCTCTCTCTCTCTCTCTCTCTCTCTCTCTCTCTCTCTCTCTCTCTCTCTCGCTGCCAAATGCTGGTGCAATTACGTTTGCTTAAAGAATATTTAAAATATAAGAACATGATAGTAATGCCTTGATTGATCAATACACTTATTAATATTTATGTTCAAGCATTCTGCGGAATTACAAGATATCTCAAAGAAAAACAGCAAGATAAGCAATAAGTAGAGGACATAAACATATAATATTGTTACTAGAATACCCCACAGATATACAGGAGTGCACAGTACAAACATTTAATAATATAATCATCAAGGACCAGTATTGAAAAAGAGACATATATGTGTGTGTGTGAGTACATGTGTGTGTGTGTGTGAGTGTGTGTGTGTATGTGTGTATGCGTGTGTACATGTGCGTGTTTATATGTGAGTATGTGTGTATGTGAATGTTTAAATATATGTTTATACATATAAGTATATCTATGTGGATGTATATGTAACCCCTTTTCATATGTAAATACATTAATATGTATATAAATAGCGACAACAAAAAACACCCAGCATATAAAACATAGAGATATTAGGTCCGTAGATCCCTGTTTTACATCTTTACAAAACCCGTCATGAATCAGCACGTTTTCTTTCTTTGTCACGGGCGGTGGTGACTAATTGCCACAGTCCGGACAGCATAGCAGTAAATGCTGTGTATAGTCTGCGTTCAGTTATTGAACGTTCTGTAGAAGTAAACAAAGATATCAATCAATCAATCAATCATGTGCCATGCCAGAAAGCGTGGGACAGACAGAAAAAACCAATGAACAAGTACTACCGGAGACAAATGAAAATCGTAAATTGATTAGAGAAATTAGACGTAGACAGACAAAATGTTTTGGACATGTTATGAGAAGAAATTTATTGGAGAACTTAGTGACAACTGGCAAGATCGAAGGGAACAGACCAAGGGGAAGACCAAGAAGTAAATACCTGGATGGGTTGGCCACAAGGCATGGTCGAGACAGGAACACGGAGCTGATCCACGACTCTGGTGATCGAGTGAAATGGCTAGCCATGACCGCCCACGCTTTCCGGCATGGCACATGATTGATTGATTGGACAGCATAAAGGGAGTCTGCACCGTTTAGATCAGTTTTCTTTGTAAATCTTTGTTGACCTCTAGCTCCAGCCCAGCATCCCCCCTCCCTCCAATAAGTCATTCGTCGTCGTCGTCATCATCATCATCATCATCATCATCATCATCATCATCATCATCATCATCATCATCATCATCATCATCATCATCATCATCATCATCATCATCATCATCATCATCATCTTCCACTTCTGCCGTCAAGCGTCGTGGGGAGGAATACTTTGCGTTCCAGCGCCCCGTGGGCGGCACTGGATAGTGTCATTCCGTGTGGTTGTACAATGTCTCTGAAATCATTTGTACTTGTGATTAATTCGCCACGTGTGTAGCAAACTTCAGTCTGTTCTCTCTCTCTCTCTCTCTCTCTCTCTCTCTCTCTCTCTCTCTCTCTCTCTCTCTCTCTCTCTCTCTCTCTCTCTCTCTCTCTCCTTTCTTTCTTTCTTTCTCTCGCGTACGCGCTCAAGCAGACACCATTTTCACAGCTTTCATGTTTTGCTTGGTAAAATGGGATGTTTGCTGCGAGGTTTAATGTGGGAAAATTGTGTAGATACATACAAGAGTACCATTTTCGGAAACAAACGTGATTCAGCAATGTTTTTGAATTTGTTTACACGAAACTAAGTGTGAATGAGAATACCTGGAGTGTGAAAGAGCTTCTATTAAATGTTTTGGTATGCATGGGAGCAAATGATTACTCAACCATCATCGCCAACAGGTAATATGTAGGTAGTTACACCATCCCAATAATATAATGCTTTTACATGTTTATGAATGTATATGTTGTATTCACAATGTAAAAAGACACTGATTTTGTATATAAGAAACGATCGTTATTTTTTAACAAAAAGGATCACATCTCCATGCGATCCCAGAAAAACACACACAGAAACATGGCATTCACTGACACAACAAAATATAGACATACTACATAGATACTAATACAATACATCAACAATTTACGGGAAAAGCACGGTTGCAAACATTGTCATCATTCCTAAAATAATTTACAGGGTGTATTTTTAATGACTGTGCAGTGTTTAAAAATATAGCCGGTCCACGTTTTGTATTTACCTATTATGTTGCATGAACTTTACAAAGGGTGAATACAAAACTTGGCAGGCAATATTTTCAAACACCGCACAGTCATTAAGAATACACCATATCAATACAATATTCACGCCTCTGTATGTCTGTATTAGTAGTTTGTCTATGTGTTCATAAAAAGACATGTGGTTGGTCATGGTACAACAGTTGTCTGTCATCACTGGCTATGGTACAACAGTTGTCTGTCATCACTGGCTATGGTACAACAGTTGTCTGTCATCACTGGCTATGGTACAACAGTTGTTTTTCATCACTGGCTATGTGTCATCACCTCACCTAAAGTAACCAGTAGATAGAATTAGAGGGCTGCAACTCTAGCCCAAGAGAGACAACCGAGTTGCTCAGACTAAGAAAAGTCCAGAACCTTCTCGAAGGTCAAACAGTGAGTCCATGGGTCCGTGGACACTAATGTGGCCCGCCTGAAGCGGGGTCCACGAGGAACTCGAACAGGGTTACCGCCCGTCGAATAGCGACACGCGGTAAACCGACAGAGGACAAACGGACTGAGACCAGGCAACAAGTGCCTGCCTGAGAGGGACTCGTTAGCTCTTTGTATAGAGATAGAATATAGGCTAGATAGTGTGCTAGTTTGTTATATGAAATGTTTGATGATCTATAATCTGTGATATGATGCTGATGTAAAGCGCGGGCTGTTAACCCACTGCGCCAACTGTAGATTGCCACAATAAATAGGCTATATCATAGCGAACGTATTTATTGTTTGTATTGATTAACACCTGTGTGAACCCATTAAGTTACCTAGACAAAGTAAGACGTTAACAGGTTTTTGGGGGCTAGTACCGGTTTTGACATAATATGTTATGAAATAACTGTGAAATGTCATGTAAAATTATTTATTCATATCACATCGATTGGTTAAAATAGAAGAAAATTGTTAACCATAAATTGTTCAACATATTTAGTAGCTATCTAGCAATAGAATAAAAGTAATCAGAATAAGCAGAGTCCCTCAACAGTCTCAAAACAAAGTCCATACCTTACACCACAATATTAGTGGTCTGTAAACGATGTATAACTGTTTAACATAACTATGACATTTTTGTTTTTTTTTTGACCGTGACTAATGTTTCTTGCTCTACGAGCAGATTGTGCCGCAAAGAATACCGTGGGCAACACATGTGATTTTTTCCAGCCACTAAGTTGTGTGACAGAGAGGACCGCGTGCAACGCAGTGTAACTTTTCCCAGCAGTGACGAAAGAACGACAACATCGAGCGCTACTATTCAGAGCTAAGTTTCAGATCATACTCATTGTAAAGTCTAAGCTGTGCTTCACATTCTCATTATCATCAATATATTATTGTATTTCATATTTATTTGTTTGTATATTCATGACCTTGCCACCATTATAACCTTGCATTTTGATTTACACATTAGTAAGCAAGGTAGGCAACCAAATTTTTCTACACACCAAAGTTTTTGTTAAGGGAAATAACTCTATAAACATTACTAATAAATAAAATCCAAAATGTCAAGCTTAGATAAATGCATTGAGCAGGGAATAAAGTTAGGTTATAAAGAAGAGAAACTGTCAGAATGGGCACAGAAAACGCACGCAGAAAATATTGCCCGTGAAGAAAGAGCAATAGAAAGAGAAGAAAGAAAATTGCAACAAGATGCAGAGGAAAGAAAATTGCAAAGAGAGACCGAAGAAAGAAAATTGCAACAAGATGCAGAGGAAAGAAAATTGCAAAGAGAGACCGAAGAAAAGCAACTAGAGGCAGCGGAAAAGAAATTGCAAATGGAGCTCGACGCAGCGGCCAAGCAAGCCCAGTTGAACGCTGATACACAGTTGAAATTGAAACAGATGGAAATAGAGTCCAACACAGAGATATCAATAAACAAATTAAGAAATAAAGAAGAGGAACAGAAATATAGTAAATATAAAGGCCTCGTTAAGGCTTTCTGTTCAGGAGATTCCATCAGCGCCTACTTTAGAGAATTTTGAATGTCTCATGGCCTACCATAAAATCATTAAGGCAGATTGGGCTTTTATACTCATGAGGAACCTGGCTCTCGAGCCACTTAAAGTGATAGAAACAGTACCACAGGAGATGCGAAAAGACTATGAATACCTTAAACAACGCATTCTCCAACATTTTTCTTTAGACACTGCAGGTTACCAACAACAATTTGCAAAATTAGCTCCCCAACCAAACCAAACATTCATAGATTATGTTAGTACAGTACAGGACATATGCACTAAATGGATAAACTCGGCTAAAACCAACAATAGCCACGATAAACTTAAAGAACTAATCATCATAGATAAAATAGTGAGCACCATCCCCACACCTTTTGCAAAATTTTTAAAACAGATGGATTGCAAAACCATCCAAGAAATTGAATCCAAAGGCAATGCATTCTACACAGCAAACAGGGATATATTTCAACTCAACATTAGCCACAATGACACAGCAGCTGCAGTAATAAATACTAAGTACTCCAAACAAACACAAGGCAAATTTAAACCGCGCTCCAACAGTGGTAAAGTAGCAAAATGCCAGTATTGCAGTCTGACGCACGACGTTTACGAGATGTGCGACAAGTCTCCGAACTATCCCCACCACCTAAAAATGATGGTGGATAAACAGAAAGCAAAACGTAACGCGTACCAAAAAGCTGTAAAATGTTACTTTTGCAGAAGCTGGGGACATTATTCACGCTATTGTGAAGGTCGTAAGTTATTGAAGCAAGCTAATGCTGCATTAGTAGCAACGTCTTCTGATGATGAGACTGAATCACTGATTGAAGGTTATAATCAGCATGACAATGAAAGCGAGCTTGGTAATGCTGTACATATAGTTAACACCATTGTAGATGATACATGTAACGCTTGCACGAAATTCCAACTAGATCCATCATTACCATGTGGCCACAGGATACCTATTGCAAATGAGACAGCCAACGCTGCTTTGTCAGCCACAGGGAAGCTAACATTTTTGACAGGCTTCGTGAACAGAAAAAAGTGCTCATTAATCCGCGATTCCGGGGCAACGCTCTGTGGGGTAAAGAAAACATTGGTAGACACACAGACTACACAGACAAACATGTTAACTGTCGCACATTTTCAGGTACTATAGAAAGATACCCCCTTGCGATGGTCGAAATTCAAACACCATATATATCAGGACAACTTTTGTGCGCTGTCCTTGAAGACCCAATCGCAGATATCATACTTGGTAATTTACCTAACATCCATCCATGTTCTGAAAAGGAAATTAAAGACTGGGAAGAAAAACACGGTATCCACCACACAAATACCGATGCTAGAGAGAAACACCATATTAATTTGTCTCAAACTGCCAAAATACCAAGGGAGACAAACACTGAGGTTATTCAAAAAGAATTCACCGAGGTGTACAACGCAGGGGCGGTCGAATCTTTTAACGAGACGACCGAATTAAAACCTCGAATTGAGGTCACTCCCATGCTACCAAGTACCAAACCTGTAAATGCGCTACAAAACACACACGACACAAACGCCATTACCACGACCAGACAACTCAGCAAAACCAAGCACTGACCAACTACAGGAAATCATTAGAAATAGTAGCGCCTAACGTAAACGACATCAATTTCGGAAACGAAACAGAAAAATGACCCCCACACTAAAACCATTATTTCTTGACGGATTACTTACACAGTTTTATTGGCCGAAATTCTGCCATGATGTAAAATTCTTTCTGTCAATCGTGTGAAATATGTCAGAAATTAGTGAGAAAGGGGAAAAACCCTATAGCAGAAGTCCAACCAACGACAACTGCCTCGAGACCTTTCCAGATCGTGGCAGTTTGATATAGTTGGCCCGTTACATCATATTTTCAAATAAGGGAATAGATATATTTTTTACTCTTGTAGATTTATGTACAAGATGGCCCGAAATGCTGCCATTAAGATCTGTCTCCTCTAAGGATGTAACTGACATATTACTAAATATTTTCTCCCGTTTTGGCTTTCCGGAGAAAATCATTTCTGATAGAGGTACCCAGTTCATCTCTAATGCCACCCAATCAGTAACTAAGTTACTAGGCATCAAGCAGTGTTTCACCAGTCCCTATCGACCGGCCGCAAATGGGATCTGCGAAAAGCTTAATGGGGACCTGAACACAATGCTATCTAAAGTGACAGCTGAAAATCCAGCCGATTGGGACATACTTCTCCCAACGGTGCTGTTCGCTTATAGAGAAGTCCCACAGTCAAGTACAGGGTTCTCTCCCTTCGAATTGATGTATGGAGCGAACCCAAGAGGACCTCTCACCATCTATAAAGACATAATATCACAACCTGTAGATATCCAACTCCCCGTTTCTACGTATGATTTGGTCACTGACACCAGAGACAAAATCATACGTTCCTGTATAATGGCCAGAACATCACTACAGGAGAAAGGTTTTAAATACAGACAGTACGCCAATAGAGGTGCAAAAACAATCATACTGTATCCAGGTCAGGACATTTACTACTCTTACCTGACAAAAGAGATCTACTGTCAACGTCATGGCAGGGACCTTTTAAGGTCATTAGAAGGATTTCAGAAGTAGATTACTGAAATCTCAGTAAATGGAAAACTTAAAATATTCCATATAAATATGCTAAACCATATTTTCTGAGACAGGACAATGAGACGAATGAAGGGACGCAACCTGGTAACATGCAGGAAACGACAATTCCCCGACAGAATGACACGTCGACAAACGAAGCATCATTAACGACTCACGCTTACGACAACGAAAACGACGAAGAAATATGGACATTACCGACATTCTGTGATAGCGACAATGACGACAAAATTAACGACTTATTGACTATTGACCTTGACGACGACGACAACGACATTGAAAACAACTTACAAACAGTAGCATCTGTGATAAATCAGACAGACATAGACAACACGGAAGTCCCTGTACCAATCATGACTAACGACGGGAGCATTGACGACATCCATATCAGTGACACATTAACACAGCGACAGCGACAAGACATTTGGACTATCCTGAACGACTACAAACAAATCTTTTCTAACAAACCTGGACGCACCGATAAAATAACCCATTCAATTGTACTGACTGATCTAAGACCAGTCAAGTGTAGACCATACTCGATTCCTCTCCATTACAGATCTAATTTAGATAAAGAAATTTTAGAATTAGAGAGGAATGGCATTATTCAAAAATCAATGTCACAATATTCGTCACCGATTGTCCTGGTTAAGAAAAAGGACCAGACCATTCGCTTGTGCATTGACTATAGAGTTTTAAATACTAGAACAACTACGGATGCAGAGCCAATGAGCAGTTGTGAAGATCTTATCTTAAACATGGCTCAATCATCCTTATTTTCTAAGACAGATTTAGCTAAAGGATATTGGCAGGTCCCACTACACCCTTCTTGTAGACATATTACAGCATTTGCAACACCTCTTGGATTATACGAGTGGCTATACCTTCCTTTCGGCCTGAAGAACGCACCGGCCACCTTTGTAAGGCTTACAAGATTATTATTACACGGAATTACAGATGTAGTTGCCTATATAGATGACATATGCATCCATTCATCTGACATGTCTTCTCATCTACTTACCCTAAAACAAGTCTTCAACCAAATTTCTCTTTTCGGACTTACTATCAAACCTTCCAAGGTTGAAATAGGTTACACAGAAATAGACTTCCTCGGTCATAGAATTTCTCAAGGTAAATTATTGACTGATGAGAAAATTGTTTCCAAGATTTTGAATCTAGAAGTACCTACTACAAAGAAGCAGATTAGGAGCGTACTAGGTCTCATTAATTATTATTCCAAATTCATTCCACATTGGGCAGAACTCACCTCAGTTTTTTCTGATATGTTAACTAAAGATCATCCATCGAAAATTTGTAAAAGTACCAGCTTAGATGATGCAATGTGTAGATTGAAACATATTTTTTCAAATCCTCCAGTGTTACGATTACCCAACATAAAATTACCTTTTATCTTAACCACAGATGCAAGCGCCATAGCTATAGGAGGTTGCTTGATGCAGGAAGTCGACGGAATTAGACACCCTATTCTCTACGTGAGCAGAAAACTTAAGAAGGCTGAGACTCGGTATGCAACAGTTGAATTGGAGTGTTTAGCCCTATTGTTTTGTATACTGAGGCTCTCGAAGTTCCTTTTAGGGAGCCACTTCCTGGTCCTCACCGACAGTTCGCCATTGTTAGTCCTTAACCAAGGGTCGCCCAAGAACCACAGGTTACAAAGATGGCGTTTATTACTTGAAGATTACTGACTTTGAAATACGCCATATCAAGGGCACCGACAATATTCTGGCCGACGTTTTATCACGCCAGTCAAATGCGCCAGTAGAATGACACTACTCATTCAACCACTAGCCATATTATATACTGTGATACTTTTATACCGTTTCATATAAGTGTACCTATACACCTGCTAAAGTACTCTTAGTGATTAGTTTATTACAACACCCATGAACACGGTACTTCAAAAACTATACCATCAAGTGCCTAAGCTCTATTACTAGACCATCAAGAAACAGTAACTGTGTTTATTTCAACCAGTAAGATCAACCAGAACAAACCATGAACACTGTAATATTTCATACGAGACATGGAAAAGAACCCATAATTTACTGTTGCTACAAACATTGCAAACAGCCGAAATAGTACGACATCAACTACGACACGCAAGAGACAGCTATACGAACTTTAACATTTATAGCAAAACACAGGAACAACAGGACGGCAACACGCACATCATCGTTGGAGTTAATTAATTAGTTAATTTAATTAAATATGTATTATATTTGCATTATTGATGTATATAAATTGTGTTAACCTGTAATTTGTACATATTCTACTTTAATATTACAGGCGGTGCCATTCATAGGCTAAGAAAACCCGTCCTATACAATTGTCTCTATTTAAATTATAACCTAGTTTTCCTTCATCGTACAGAAAGTACGTTTTTTCTTAAAGGGCGAATATCGCCTAGCCCATTGTTTCCAAGGGCAATAACATTTACCTTAACTTAAATTATATATTTTAATCGAATACTATTGTGTTTGAAAGACGAATGAATGAATGTGTGAAAGGATTAAATAAGAGAACGATACACTTGGCGGACAAATTGTACGCAACACGTATTTATTGTAATTTGTCTGCGTTTTTGATGTAAAAGTACATAACTTGTCTAATTTGTGAATACATGTATAGAACTTAGTTTAGTATTCAGCTTAGTTAGTAAATAGTTAACATACTTAGGTTAGCATTTAGGATATAACTAAGCATCACTACTTGGAATGCCGGATCATGTAGTGCACACAGTGCAAGGATTCATGATTGAGGTTATCCCAACTCGTGACGCTTGGAAATACACCATCCATTCAGCACATACACAAACCTGAAAACTCAACACTTTCAATTTAAAATACAGTCACTTTATTAGAGACATCAACTTATTAGTCAAACACACTAACAAGCCAACAGGGACACATGTAGTCTGAGGGGGATAAGAGAACATCGTAACTACATATTTAGCATTGGATGACATACGAGAGTAAAAGTGTATTAAAATGCACTCACGAATCAAGATTTGAAAGTGTACTTAACTAGCCAGGACTTCGGTCCTGTTAACTCTCTTTAACCAGAGATTAATTGTCTGGGCACCAATAGGGTGCGTGAGAAGGGCGAGTTGTCAATACAACTGTTAAAACGCCACGTAACTTCGGTCTGATAAGCATTGTTAAGGACACAGGAGACAGAGTGATCTCTTTAGCAAATCAGACAAGTAGTGTATGGGAGAATACATGAGTTACTAATGCCATTATGTAGTTTACCAAGTTACTGTCCACCAAACTACAAACCCCAACTTTAGATGAGTCGATGACAGAATTAGAATAAATCTAATTAACCAATAACAAGCCAGATCAGGAGGGGAGAGGGGAATCCTGTCATCACCTCACCTAAAGTAACCAGTAGATAGAATTAGAGGGCTGCAACTCTAGCCCAAGAGAGACAACCGAGTTGCTCAGACTAAGAAAAGTCCAGAAACTTCTCGAAGGTCAAACAGTGAGTCCATGGGTCCGTGGACACTAATGTGGCCCGCCTGAAGCGGGGTCCACGAGGAACTCGAACAGGGTTACCGCCCGTCGAATAGCGACACGCGGTAAACCGACAGAGGACAAACGGACTGAGACCAGGCAACAAGTGCCTGCCTGAGAGGGACTCGTTAGCTCTTTGTATAGAGATAGAATATAGGCTAGATAGTGTGCTAGTTTGTTATATGAAATGTTTGATGATCTATAATCTGTGATATGATGCTGATGTAAAGCGCGGGCTGTTAACCCACTGCGCCAACTGTAGATTGCCACAATAAATAGGCTATATCATAGCGAACGTATTTATTGTTTGTATTGATTAACACCTGTGTGAACCCATTAAGTTACCTAGACAAAGTAAGACGTTAACACTATGGTACAACAGTTGTCTGTCATCACTGGTAGCTGGCTATGGTACAACAGTTGTCTGTCATCACTGGCTATTATACAACAGTTGTCTGTCATCACTGGCTATGGTACAACAGTTGTCTGTCATCACTGGCTATGGTACAACATTTGTCTGTCATCACTGGCTATGGTACAACAGTTGTCTGTCATCACTGGCTATGGTACAACAGTTGTCTGTCATCACTGGCTATGGTACAACAGTTGTCTGTCATCACTGGCTATGGTTCAACAGTTGTCTGTCATCACTGGTAGCTGGCTATGGTACAACAGTTGTCTGTCATCACTGGTAGCTGGCTATGGTACAACAGTTGTCTGTCATCACTGGCTATGGTACAACAGTTGTCTGTCATCACTGGTGGCTGGCTGTGACGTAATAGACAGTCTCCCACTTTATTTTTGCTTAAATTACAGTGCAGATCATATTTTTCATTATAAATATATCTAGGAAAACGATCTTTTCCCTAATTTCCCATGTTTGTAGATATCCATAAATATGCCTGTATTATTGGCGAGAATTTAATCTATTTAATCTCCTGTAAACCTAGTGAATATTCTAGTGTTTTTAAAATATATATTATACAGTATATTATAGAACTATTAGTTATGCATGCCTTCTGCCCCAGCGCAAGTTTGGCTGAATAACATATTCAGTTTTAGCCTGCGACCCGGGTGGCAACACGAGAATCTGCCTGTCCAGTTGTCGTCAGCCGGCAGATCGTCCATTTGGTCGACTGACCCGAAGCGGTGTGGACACAGGCGCCGATACTAGCTGTAAAAAGACATATTGCAACAAAAGAAAATGGGCTCTAGTTAGCCGATATTTGGGAATAGCCAATTGCGAGCCAAATTGATACCAAAAAGTAATATTTACACTGCTAGTGGCACTGTTCCCCCGTGGAGAGGTTTAATCACCACATTTTGGAAGGTACGTTGATTTAATTAATTAGTACGAATTTACATGTATAATATATTTACCGGCATTTGTAGTGTAGATTCAGGGTGAACTACGCGATACTAATGTTAGAGAACAGGGATCGTAAACTACAGCCAGAATAAATATATAATTAATGGAGACGCTGATTATACTAAGACCAAAATAGAGGAATGAAGAATGAAGGGAACGGCGACACAAAATGGCGAAATCTAACAAGCGGGAACTGGACTATCGAAGAATGGTCAGACAATAAAGCTTGATGTTTAACTAGGGATTAATATAATATATACTAGAATAATATATCGCCAGTGAAGAATATAATTATAGAATGAGAGGGGTAAGTCGGATGAATAAACGGTGACAGGAAATACTAATAGTTAATTGTGAAATAATAATTCTTTCACATAGTCTACTGGAGACCACGCTTGTCAGAGGTCATCTCATGACAGCGTGGGACAGGCCTTTCATTCACATCAGTATCCTTGCTTCAACGCAGTCCTTCACTGCCTACCCTCTACACCTATGTTAATACTTCAACCTCCTGTAGAATTTAATTTGTGTGTTTCGGGAGTGAATCAGAATTATAATTTACAATACTGCTTCATGTGCTGAGATAGAATCTGAGTGATTCATAATATATGTTCGTAATTCGTCAAGTGAATGTAATTTGTGTGCTTCATAATCTATGGTGTTCCGTCGTCGATTGAATGTACTCTGTATGATTCATAATCTGTGGTGTACTTCGAATGAAGGGAATCTGTCATTCATAATCTATGTTCATACCTCGTCATGTGAATGTAATCTGTGATTCATAAGCTATGGTGATACATTGTCGAGTAAATATAATCTGTGTGATTTATAATCAATGTTCGTGCTTCATAGTTAAATGTAATCTGTGGGATTCATACTCATTGTGTACACTTCATTGTGTTAAATGTAATAGGTGTGATTTATAATGTATGTGAATGCATCATAGTAAGAATGTTGTAGAGTGTGATCAGACTCAGAAATATACATTGATGTGTCCGTGTCTGTAGACTGGAATACATGGGCATCTGAGTCTAATGAGATTGATAATATGTGGCTAAGGAAAATAGTAGTTGTCCACGTTAGCCATTTGTCATTGTGTTGTCATAGCGCTAGTGATGTGTCTGTGACAGAGGTGATAGTCTTGTGATGCTAGTCGTGTCTGAATATGAGACTGAGAGCGAGGTGTGCAATGAGAGTATCCTGGACGTAGGACAAGCATTCACCGGTTCTGTTTTTCTGATTAACTTCCAGTTCTGCACCTTCTTTGGTGGTACCATGAGCCAGCAACTTGCAGCAACGCATACTTACCGGTCGTGAGCACCATGTCTATTGCCGGAGAGTGAATCCGCAACCTGAACTGGAGCGTCAACCGAGTTGACAAGCCGGACCCAAGTCTTGAGCTGAGTGGCCAACCTCCTCGGCTGACACCTTTAGCCTGCCAACTTAGTCTAGGATTTGATTGCCTACACACTAGGGCAACAGACTTTTACATGCCACAGTTTTCATTAAATTAATAGTTATATGTGATACCAGAAACATACTTAGTCTGTTGCTGATATACTCTTAATTTAATAGTAGGATACAGAGAGAGAGAGAAGGAATGCAAGTTGTAACTTTATATTTGTACTCTTCCTTCATGTTGTGAGGATGGATCAGTTAAAGGGGGCTCTTTAAATTTTGCAGGCATTCGTCGCCAGATTCAGTAAGCCTACTGTCTAGAATTATTCCTAGTATGGTTGTTCGCTTGACCTATCTGTGCCTGAACACTGTCTGAAGACCTGGTCATTCCTGGGACAGTTCCGAATCGTACTTCCTAGTTCGAACCATTTCGGCCTCTTCTTCAACAGTGATTAGTCTTTCGGAATCCTGAAAGTCTATTGGTTGCTATTTCTGATCCTTGTCTATCGAAATAGCCAACATTACGCGACACTGGCTATGGTACAACAGTTGTCTGTCATCACTGGCTATGGTACAACAGTTGTCTGTCATCACTGGCTATGGTACAACAGTTGTCTGTCATCACTGGCTATGGTACAACAGTTGTCTGTCATCACTGGCTATGGTACAACAGTTGTCTGTCATCACTGGTAGCTGGCTATGGTACAACAGTTGTCTGTCATCACTGGCTATGGTACAACAGTTGTCTGTCATCACTGGTGGCTGGCTATGGTACAACAGTTGTCTGTCATCACTGGCTATGGTACAACAGTTGTCTGTCATCACTGGTAGCTGGCTATGGTACAACAGTTGTCTGTCATCACTGGTAGCTGGCTATGGTACAACAGTTGTCTGTCATCACTAGTGGCTGGCTATGGTACAACAGTTGTCTGTCATCACTGGTAGCTGGCTATGGTACAACAGTTGTCTGTCATCACTGGTGGCTGGCTATGGTACAACAGTTGTCTGTCATCACTGGCTATGGTACAACAGTTGTCTGTCATCACTGGCTATGGTACAACAGTTGTCTGTCACCACTAGCTATGGTACAACAGTTGTCTGTCATCACCGGTGGCTGGCCTTGGTACAACAGCTGTTGTGGGGTATGTATGTTAACTATTGTGTATGCATGTGTGTTGTTACTAACTTGTATTGTGCAGATGGTCTCCTTGTTAACACTGTAAATTGCAATTATTTCCCATCAGTCTGATGTGTTCAAAATGGCGTACCCAATCCAGTAATGTGTGTTGCTAAACTAAAACTGATTGTCTATAGTAGAAATAATAGTAATTGTAGTAGTTGCTGCTGCTGTAGTAGTAGTAGTAGTAGTAGTAGTAGTAGTAGTAGTAATAGTAGTAGTAGTAGTAGTTGTAGTAGTAGAAGTAGCAGTAGTAATAGTAGTAGTAGTGGTAGTAGTAGTACTGGCAGCAGCAGCAGCATAAGTAGTAGTAGGTGTTGTTGTTGTGATTGTTGTAGTAGTAAACAGAGGGTGTTTGGAATCAACAATACGAGATGTATTATTGGAATTTGCTATAATAAAAAACGGTTATCACGCATCTGGTATATCAATTCAGTAATATGCCAACATAATGTGTTATGTGTTACGTTTTGGTCTATATGCCACGTGAGTTATAAACCTGAAAGATCAGTGTCTAGCTTGCATGCAATAGTGTAAGGTTTAATTCGTCTGGACAGATTCTGTCCAAGACAGCGGGCTTCATACTTCCGTGGGTTGGTTGTCTTTACTAATAGTGTTCCCGGGGCTACATCCTGATGGCGTACTTTTTATGACTTCCAACTGTCATGTGGATTTTAATGTGCATAACTTGCATGTGGAACCTCCTGTGTTTTTTAAATTTTATTTTATCCGAGAAGACTAACTACCCGATCACAATACCAAAAAGATCAGAGGGACATGTGATATCCTTTGAAACCAACATTTCTTGTAAAAATTCCCAGCTCTATGGTTGGATATGAACCAGGAAACTAATGCGCCTGAGGTGCAGGCTGTAAACTAGTGGGTACATCTCCCTAGAGGTGTGCTGTTTCTATCATTAAAAAGTCAAGGTAACTTTTACATGCCCAAGACACATTGGGTTAGACCCATAATTGTATAGACTAAACGGCACTCAGTGGGTGACCTGGTCAGTACCTTGACTTCCCTAGACATTACCTGGTGCCCTTTTAGACTAGGTTGACCAGGGAGCTCATTTCTCATAATACACACACACACACACACACTAATACACACACACACACACACACTAATATTATCTCACAACACACACACATTAATATTATCTCATAATACACACACAATTAATATCTCATAACACACACACTAATATTATCTCATAATACACACACAATTAATATCTCATAACAAACACACTAATATTATCTCACAACACACACACACACACTAATATTATCTCATAATAAACACACGATTAATATCTCATAACACACACACTAATATTATCTCACAAAACACACACTAATATTATCTCACAACACACACACACACACACTAATATTATCTCACAACACACACACACTAATATTATCTCACAATACACACACTAATATTATCTCACAACACACACACACACTAATATTATCTCACAACACACACGCTAATATTATCACACAACATACACACTTATATTATCTCACAACACACACATTAATATTATCTCATAATGCACACACAATTAATATCTCATAACGCACACACTAATATTATCTCATAATACACGCACAATTACTATGTCATAACACACACACTAATATTATCTCACAACACACACACACACTAATATTATCTCATAATACACACAGGATTAATATCTAATAACACACACACTAATATTATCTCACAACATGCCATGTGGCCAAGCCATCCAGGTATTTACTTCTCGGTCTTCCCCTTGGTATGCTCCCTTCGATCTTGCCAGTCGTCACCAAGTTCTCCAATCCATTTCTTCTCATAACATGTCCAAAACATTTTGACGGTCTCCGTCTAATTTCTCTAATCAATTTACGATTTTCATTTGTCTCCTGTAGTACTTGGTCATTGGTTTTTCTGTCTGTCCATGGTATTCTTTGCATTTTCCTCAGAAACCACATTTCGCAACCATCAGATGTTTTTCAGCTTGACTGCTCATTGCCCACGCTTCACATCCATACAAGTCCAGGCTCAACAATAATCAGGAACAATAACAATTAAATCGTGAAAATTTAGTCCAAAATGGGAATAAATAATCAATAAAAGTTACGAGGTAGAGGGGCTTGTGCGTCCCAATGACCCCAAGAGCTATGCCGACGGTAGAACAGCTACTGGTAGGGCCACCCATGTTGGACAGGTCAAGGGAGAGGGACCAGACGAAGAGACACACAAACCTGTTGCCTTGTAGGTAGACTGGGGACAGTCAAAGGCTAGGAAAAGCACCCCGAATACATGCTTGTCGAAATCGGATGTACTGAGCCACAGGCTTGACAAAGCAGTGCAACGTAACTTAATTCATGATGTCTCAAATCAAAATTAATCGTTATGGTGCTAATCCCGTGAAGTCCCATCAGGCGGCGATAGTGCCGGGCCCCCTGCCTCGAGGGGGTCCACCCATGACTACTGGTGGTCACCTTCCCATGTGCTGTGGAGTCAAGGCACAGAGGAGTAGGTTAAGAGCTATTGACCAAATACCCCGGACACTCAACATACTACAGTGGAATGCCGAAGGAGTTTACAAGAAGAAAGACTCCCTAACACAGCGTCTTCATAAAGATAGAATAGATGTGGCATGCATTCAAGAGACACACCTCAACGCCAATCACAAATTCTCAGTCAGAGGATATCAGGCCACACGTTTCGACCGCGAAGGACACAAAGGAGGAGTTCTAATACTTACACGAAATACAATACCTTGCAGCGAAGTATCTGTGATCTCTGACAACCAAACGGAAATTATAGGTGTTGATATAATGATAAAGGACGTGAAAATAAGAATCTACAATCTGTATAGCCCAGCAGATAAGGACCTTACACTCTCAAACATGAAAATAACTGACACAAACTGCATTATTGTCGGAGACTTTAATAGCCGTTCAGAAAGATGGGGATACCCAGATACTGACAAAAGAGGAGATGAATTGGAGGACTGGGAAATAGACTCAAATCTCTATCTACTCAACAAAGCGGATGACACACCGAGCTTCTACTCCAGAAGATGGCTTACCACTTCTACTCCAGACTTAGCTTTCTGCACAGGAGACATCCTCCACAAAATCGATCGCCATGTGCTGGACCAATTAGCAGGTAGTGACCACAGACCAATCAAGCTTGTAATGAATATGGAGTATGTTCCACAGGAGCAAAAGCCCTTGCCCCGCTGGAATTACAAACGAGCAGATTGGGACAGATTTGCCATACTAACAGACAAATATTGTGAAAACATAAATACACGATATGGCAACATAAAGCAAATGGTGGAAAGTCTAAACAGAGCGATAATACAGGCAGCCACTGAGTCCATTCCAAGAGGAGCGAGGAAAAATTACAAACCATACTGGACTGAAGAACTACAAAGTTTGGAGGACAAAGTTGAAGATGCCAGGAAGACAGCAGAGAGAGAACAAACAATTGAAGCGAACATCTCTCTCAAAGCCATCTCAGCAAAATATAAAAGAACAGTAAATCAAACAACAAGAGATTGTTGGAGGGAAAAAACAGAAAACCTGAATTTTGACAGGGATGGAAACAAACTATGGAAACTAGTGAAAGCCATGAACAATGAAGGACCTAGAAACAAACAAATAACAATTAAACAAGGAAATGCCTTGCTTACAGGAAAAAAGGCTGCAAATGCACTAATGGAACACTATGCAAATGCAAACCACATTGATATTACAACCGAACAGAAGAAAGCAATCAAAGACAAACAGATACATCATAGAAATACAGAGACAGCAGCAGAATATATGATGGCAAATCTAACAATGGAAGAAATGGAACAGGCAATGAATACCCTAAAAAAGAAGAAATCACCAGGAAAGGATGGAATCACAAATGAAATGCTAATAGGACTAAGCACCAAGGCAAAGAAGAAACTACTAGCAGTCCTAAATAACAGCTGGAAGAGAGGAATAGTCCCACAGGCATGGAAGGAAGCTATACTAATACCAGTCCCAAAGAAAGGAAAAGACCTGGAAGAACCAAATGGCTATCGACCTATCAGTCTACTTAGCTGTGTAGGAAAATTAATGGAACGCATTATCAATGGCAGGCTAACATGGCATCTGGAAGAAAACAAACTCTTAACACCACACCAAGCAGGATTCAGAAAGTACAGATCCACTGAAGATCAAATAACCTATATAGCTCAGGAAATAGAGGATGCCTTCCAAGAGAAAAAGCACACACTAGCAGTCTGGATAGATTTAGAAAAAGCATTTGATAAAGTATGGAAGGAAGGACTGAAAGTAAAACTGCAAAAAATGCATGTTTGTGGAAAAATGTATAAATGGA
Source organism: Cepaea nemoralis (assembly GCA_014155875.1). Taxonomy (NCBI): domain Eukaryota; kingdom Metazoa; phylum Mollusca; class Gastropoda; order Stylommatophora; family Helicidae; genus Cepaea; species Cepaea nemoralis. The sequence goes on along the minus strand of JACEFZ010024665.1, from coordinate 52,221 downwards.
TCAGCCACTACCTTGAGAACAGAACTGCCAGGACAAAAGTACAAGGACAAACAAGCAAAATGATGCTGTTGGAGCAAGGTGTCCCCCAAGGAGGAGTTCTTTCACCAACATTATTCCTAGCATATATAAATGACATCACAGAAAATTTTCCAGCCAGAGTACACACATCCTCCTTTGCAGATGACCTAGCCATATGGACATCTGAAGAATATATTAGTACAGCTAACAGCAGAATACAGCAAGCCTTATTAGCGCTAGAGGACTGGTCAAAATCATGGCTAGTGAAGATAAGTGAGGAGAAAACAACATGCACAGTGTTCTCCCTCTCAAATAAAACTCAGCAACCTAAGCTGGTATTGAATGGAAAAATATTGCGCCATGAAGAAAATCCAAACTATCTAGGAGTCACCTTTGATCGTCGCCTGACATGGAAGACACAGGTTGAGAAAAATCGAACAAGAGCAAGGCAGAGAATGGCAATCATGAAAAAGCTTGCTGGTACAACGTGGGGAGCAGATGAGAAAGTTCTCAAGAAGTTATATACTGGACGGGTGAGGCCAGTACTGGAATATGGCATTGCAGCTTGGGCAACAGCAGCTAAGTCAAACTTTAACAAAATAAGTAGAGTCCAAAACCAAGGAATGCGAATCATAACTGGAAGCCTGAAGACAACGCCTATTAATGAACTAGAAAAGATCACTTGTTTACAACCAATGCAGGACAGAAGAGATAGCAGAGCCCAGCAACAAGCAGAAAAATTTAGAAGATTGACAGACCACCCTATGTATAACAGGTTTAATGGTTTTGGAAAAGGAAGACTGAAGCGTAGCAACTTTGTAGAAACTGCAAAACGAAAGATTAGGGCAGATCCCATACTTAACATATCAACAGTCAAGCCCATTTACAATGCACACAACTTCCCAGCTTGGAGACAGCAGCAACTGCCTGAGATGATAGAAAACATTCCTGGTATTGAGAAAAAGAACACTCAGAATGAAACCGAAAGAAGAAAAATAACCCTCAACTACATAAAAGAACATTACCCAAGCAGCAATTGGACCCATGCATATACAGATGGATCAGCCAAAGATTCAATTAAAAATGGAGGAGGAGGAATTCTCCTTAATTTAAAAAATGGAGTGATAAAAACACAGTCAGTGGCAACTGGAAAATTTTCAAGTAACTTCAAAGCGGAGGTAGAGGCTTTGAAAACTGCAGCAGAAATGCTCTTGATGGAGGAAAATAAAGAGAAGCAAATAGCTATCTTCACAGATGCAAAGTCAGCTGTCTCAATACTGAAGAGCAAAAACAGCACAGAACTAGCTGACCTAAGAGCAGCACTCCATGGTCTATGCCAGAAATCCAAAAAAGTTGTAATACAGTGGATCCCATCACATTGCAGTATACCTGGAAATGAAGAGGCTGACAGACTAGCAAAAGAGGGTGGACGATTACCACAGCCTGACATAGACATAACCTATAATGAGGCAAAAAGGTTTATAAAAAGCACTTATAGAACCAAATGGGAATCAGAGCATCCAGGCCACCAGAAGGATGATGCATATTACAAACTCGACCGAAGAGAACAAGTAGCAATCTTCAGACTCCGCACAGGACATAACAGGCTGAAACACCACTTGTTCAATAAACTAAAGATAGGAGATACCGATGAATGTAATTGTGGAACTGGTAAAATGACAGCTAAACATTTGCTGCAGGAGTGCCCAATATATGCAGAACAGAGAAAGATATTTTGGCCCACGCCTGCTTCATTTGAGGACAAGCTCTATGGAGATATCAACAAGCTCAAGTTGACTACAGCTTACTTTAACTACATTCAGGTTGACATCTAAAGGTGCATGAAGATGTATTTAGACTGCCACACTTCATACCACAGGTATGTCGGTTACAAAAGCGTCCCAGAGGCATGAAATGGAATATTGCTTGGATAGCACATCCATTACGTGGAAAGTCCGAATCAAAAGCTCACTGTGTGGGCTTCGTAAATGGTGGAAAAAGTGTCCTAGTGACACGAAATGGAATATTGCTTGGATAGCAAATCCATTACGTGAAAAGTCCGAATCGAAAGCTCACTGTGTGGGCTTCATAAAAGGTGGAAAAAGTGTCCTAGTGGCACGAAATGGAATATTGCTTGGATAGCAAATCCATTATGTGGAAAGTCTTAATCGAAAGCTCACTGTGTGGATGTCATCTGCAGACTGCATTCTTCTGGTTTCCGGAGGAACAGCCTATGGTGAACGGAAGGCCCAATATACGGAAGTGAGGCTAAGCAGCCATGTGCAGGACGTGACGATTCCTTGGGTGAGCCCAGTACCAGAGCGCTGTGTGATGGCTCTGCAAGTATGGAAGCCTCCTTGGATGGCGGGGAATGCCCATGGTCTGCCCCTGCCTTCCCTTGAGGGTTGACCAGGATGTCTTTGGCTGTTCTATATGGGCCAGCTAGGATGGGGGATAACACCACAACAGTGAGATTCAAATGTCCTAAGAAACCCCCGGGAAGGTTAACCCGGTCAACAAATGCCCGCAGAAGTCGGCTGTGTCGGCCTGACGGCGCAAGAACGCAGCTCTGCTGTAAACAGGCACAACGCAGTCACATCCGGAAAAAAAAATCCGGATGAACGCAGAAGAAGAAGAAGAAACCACATTCCTGCAGCCATCAGATGTTTTTCAGCTTGACTGCTCATTGTACAAGTTTCACATCCATATAAAAGAATAGGCTCTATGTAGCAAGTCAACATTCTTTTTCTCGTTTAAATTGACATCTTTTTATTGGTCAGTATGCTTTTCACTTTGCTAAAGGCTACTTTCGCCATAGCGATTCTTGTTCTCTACAAGGCATCTCCCATCAGATGTTATGACTGTTCCGAGATAATTGTACCGATTCACTTGTTGAAGAATATTCCCATTTACTTGTATATTACATATTTACAATTTAATTCTAACCCAAGTTGTTCACTGTGTGCAACAAACACATCTACTAATTGTTGCAGGTCCTGCGCATTGTCTGCGAATCAATACTGTATCATCTGCATATCTAATGTTATTGATGTTTCGTCCTCCAATGCTTATTTCATTTATATCTTCTACATTTCTGAAAATATTTTCACTGTTTAAGGAAAAAAGATCTGGAGACATTACACATCCCTGCCTAACACCTCTCTTAATAGGCTGATATTGTCCCACTTCATTATCAATCCTTATGGCAGCTTGTTGTTTCCAATATATGTTATTTATAAGTCTAATGTCTTTCCCATCAATTTGTAGATCTACAAGCATATCTACCATGTTGACATGTCAAGATCTATGGAAAGCCTTTGTGTAGTCAATAAAGCAATGATGTATATCTTTGTTTACCTCTATAGAACGTTCAATAACTGAACGCAGACTATACACAGCATTTACTGCTATGCTGTCCGAACTGTGGCAATTAGTCACCACCGCCCGTGACAAAGAAAGAAAACGTGCTGATTCATGACGGGTTTTGTAAAGATGTAAAACAGGGATCTACGGGCCTAATATCTCTATGTTTTAAATACTGGGTGTTTTTTGTTGTCGCTATTTACATACATATTAATGTATTTACATGTGAAAAGGGGTTACATATACATCCACACACATATACTTATATGTATAAACATATATTTACACATTCACAGACACACACATACTCACATATAAACACTCACATGTACACACACACACACACACGCACACACACACAAATGTACATACACACACATATATGTCCCTTTTCCAATACTGGTCCTTGATGATTATATTATTAAATGTTTGTACTGTGCATTCCTGTATATCTGTGGGGTATTCTAGTAATCTCCCTTGTAACAATATTAGATGTTTATGTCCTATACTTATTGATTATCTTGGTGTTTTTCTTTGAGATATCGTGTAATTCCGCAGAATGCTTGAACATAAATATTAATAAGTGTAGTGATCAATCAAGGCATTACTATCATGTCATTATATTTTAAATATTCTTTAAGCAAACGTAATTGCACCAGCATTTGGCAGAGAGAGAGAGAGAGAGAGAGAGAGAGAGAGAGAGAGAGAGAGAGAGAGAGAGAGAGAGAGAGAGAGAGAGAGAGAGAGAGAGAGAGAGAGAGAGAGAGAGAGAGAGAGAATGTGAGGGAGGGAGAAAAGGGAAGAGAACTATTTCATTCAAAATGAATGAAATTTACAAACATAAACGACATTTCTTCTAAACATAATATTTGTCTACATAAACCCCATAAACTTGCACAGCCTTTCGCCAGTGCGAAAATAAGTGCATGCAGGCCTTGACTGTGCCAGATGAGGTATTTTGTCCTGCTCACTTCGCCTACTAATCAGTCATCTCTCTAAGTCCTACCACCTAGGTCCATAGCCACCAGTCACACCACTCACCTTCTCGTTGCTACTTTGGCGTTGAAATCCCCGAGGATGACAGTCATTTCAAAATTGTTAGCCTACACTGGTCCTCGGCCATGTCTAATTCGTTATATTATTCAAGAAGCCCTGGGCAAGAAAACGAGAGGCGAAGAAATTCATTGGCATTGAGAATCTTTCGCATTTACTCAACCCTTGCCTTCTACAAATCCACATTGTTCTTCTCCTATTTATATATCCATTATAATTTATACCCTAGTAGCAACGAACGAAAGAAGAACAAAAGATACCCCTGTCTTTGGTTTCTTCCTTTCCACAAGAATGGTTTATCCAGTGGTTCCCAAGCTTTTCAAGTAGAGGGCCATATCTATTATTTTCGGTAGTTAAGCTGGCTACAACGTTATAAAATTATAACAGTCGTGCAATATCATTCTTACCTTTCTTTTATTTTTAAAGTCAAAATTTCGTTTAACAATACATTTTAAATCAGTTTCGAAAATCGCTATTAATGTAATTAATTTACAATTGTAACTGTTCTTCATAACCAGTACTTAAGTTCAGATGCCAGTTTATCAATATCTGGGCACAAGTCTGTCGTGCCCAAAGTCATAAGCGCAGCTAGGTTACTGTCGGTGAGTCTGGAACGTTGCTTGATTTTTATAACGGTCATTGCGGAAAGTGACTGCTCGCATCTGTAAGTCGAACCAAAACGACAAATATATCTCCCGGCGAATGAACGCAAGTGTTCAAATTGTTCGACAGGCAATAGACGCCAGAATGAAATTATATGATCAGCTGAAGGTGAAGCAGGTAACTCCAGAAATGTACATCTTAGTGCAGAATTGCATTTCAAATCAATTACTTTGTGCTAAAGGTTTTGCGCACTCTGAATGGTCGGCAAGGCTGGGATATGGGAACTTCATAATGTTTCATTGTGAACTGAACAGGCGCAAATTATTGCACGCTGACGGGGCTCTCCGAGTGCATTTTTGAAATTATTACAATATATTATATTAAATAACGAGGCCTCGCGTGCCACTTTCTGACAGCTGGCGGGCCACAAGTGGCCCGCGGGCCGTGGTTTGAGAACCTCTGGTTTATGCTATATTCCTCGGAAGTTATAATATCCTCTGGTCTCACATATACCTAACATGTTAATATTCAGTCTTCTCATTTCTTAATGTTATAAAAGGTTGGGATGAGCGTGGTTAATTTTGATTAAATTTTGTGTGGCCCTACGAGGCCAGTAAAAAAATGTTCTTTTTTACAACAATATTATTTATCTGTCATTGAAAGTACACTCTTCGGAATTTAATATAAATGTTAAATGCTAAATGTTGATTATAAATAAATTTAAGTAAAGTTTAAACAAAATGTCTAGAAAGAAAGTAAAAGTTTTATTTCTTTGATTATAAGATTTAACTGCACTATTATTTGTTTTATTTACAGAAGATAAGTAGAGAGATGTGTAAGTTAGTTAATTATGTTGTACTAGGTATACATTTTTAATTTTTAAAATTCTAGTAATCTCCCTTATAACAATATTATATGCTTATGTCCCCTACACAGAGCTTATCTAGGTGTTTTCTTTTAGATATCTAGTAATTCCGCAGAATGCTTCACCATAAGTATTAGTAAGTATAGTGATCAATCAAGGCATTACTATCATGTTATCATGTTTTAAATATTCTCTATGCAAACGTAATTGCACCAGCATTTGGCAGAGAGAGCGGGAGAGAGAGAGAGTGAGAGAGAGAGAGAGAGAGAGAGAGAGAGAGAGAGAGAGAGAGAGAGAGAGAGAGAGAGAGAGAGAGAGAGAGAGAGAGAGAGAGAGAGAGAACTAACCGTTCAAAATGAATGAAATTTACAAAAACATAAATAACATTTCCTCTAAACATAATATTTGTCTACATAAACCCCATAAACTTGCACGGTCTTTCGCCAGTGCGAAAATAAGTGCATGCAGGCCTTGACTGCAGTGTTGCCATCTCCCTTTAATGAAAAAGCACCAAAATCGACCCAAAAAAAAGCACAAAAAAGCACCAAAATTTTGTGGAAAGTACTAAAAAAAAAAAAGCACCAACTGTTTTTATTACAAATGTAACAAGGTAGCACATTATAATTTATTTTATTACTTCATATTACAATGCAGTTTATTCCAGGTCCGCCAAATCCCAATCAGAACTACTCTCTAGCCAAAAAAGCACTAAATTGCAATAATATTGTTTGGGAAAGCACTAAAACAAGCAATGGCGTATTAATTCAAAATGTTATAAAGTAGCACATTATAATTTATTATTATCACTGAATATTATAATGAAGTTTATTCCAGATCTGCCAAATCCCAGTCAGACAACTCCTCTTCAGTTTCTGTAGCTATTTCCTGCTGTGTTTGCTCCTTTTTAATTCCATATCTAATAGTCAAAACAGCTGTCAAACTCTTGATGCTCAGTCTGTTCCGCAATTTTGATTTTATAACTCCCATCTGACTGAAAATACGCTCGACGTCTGCATTAGAATGAGGTAAAATGAGCACAGTTAAAGCTAAATTTGAAAGATCTTGGAAAGGATTTTCACCGGTGGCATCCCTGTATGAGGCTATTTCTGCCCGTAGTCTAAGTATGTCAGAGGTCTGTGTCCACTGCATATGATGAAGTTTTCTCCACTGGAAATCGATGCGGGTGAGAGTAGCTGCATCTTCTACAAACATTTTAGATCCAATATACAGGGCGTCATTGACTGCAAACATTCACTTCCACTAAGACATGACATGGACTGCAACACTCGAACGTTATCGGGCAAACATAATCGCAGCTGTGTCAATAGCTCTATTAAAAACTGGATGCACCTTCCACGAATTTCTTTCTCATCAGGAACCTGGTAGCCTGCTATTTCTTTCTCAAACTCACAACCAAGATTGGGATTAGGATCTAAATAATCTTGAATAGCGTAACTTTCTGTTATTTTTCCCCCACAGGAATAGCAATCTTTGAACTGATAGAATCAATAAGTTGGACAAGATCGCTGAGTAGTTTTGTTGGATCCTGTATATCTGCTTCGAATTTCTTATTCACACTTTGAACTTCTCCGAGAATATGCTTGAGAAATATGAGATACACATAGTTTTTCATGTCACTAAACATAGAATTTAGAAGTTCTGCTGTATAACAGTGCTCGTTGAGTCTTGCTATATCAAAATGAGTTCTGAGCTCGACTCACTGCTGCAATATTCTGACAATGGCAGATTGAATGGACATCCATCGTGTCTGGCTTAATTGAACAACCTTCAGCGGATTTTGTCCATCATTTACTGAAGCAAAAAACTCCATGTACTCTATAATTGCGCAACTCTTCCACACTTTAATCCAATTCATCGCGCAAGTCATTCTTCATCCAACGTCATATATCATACACTGTGCCGAATATCAAAGTGAATGGTCATAGACTGAGTGTTGTGGACAAATTCACCTATCTTGGCAGCAATGTGTCACAAGCTGCCACAATCGATGACGAAGTGAATGCGAGAATCTCCAAGGCCAGTGCTGCCTTTGGCAGATTGTACAAGAATGTATGGGACAGAGTTGGAATAAGCCTGCAAACAAAAAAGCAGTTGTATTATCCACACTGCTATACGCTTGTGGAACCTGGACTGTTTATCAGCGACACGTTAGGAAATTAAACCACTTCCACACAGTCTGCCTTAGGAAAGCTACTGAAGATTAAAGGGCAAGACAAGATCCCAGACACTGAAGTCCTAGAAAGAGCATCCATGCTCAGTATCCACACTCTACTAATGAAGAATTAGATTCGCTGGGCTGGTCACTTAGTGTGAATGAGAATACCTGGAGTGTGAAAGAGCTTTTCGCATGCCAGATCACAGCATGCCAGATCACAGCATGCCAGATCACAGCATGCCAGATCACAGCATGCCAGATCACAGGCTTCCTAAACGAATTTTTTTACGGCGAGTTGCGTTGTGGTAAACGCTCCTAAGGCGGAAAGAGGACACGCTTTAAAGACACTCTGAAAATCTCACTAAATGCTTTTGGAATTCAACATGACATCTGGGAGACTGCACCCAGAGACAGAAATCGTGGCGTGCATCATTACGCAAGGGTGCAATCACGTGTGAGGCAACCAGGACTGCAAGGAGCTGTGAAGAAAACGCAGGACAGAAAAACCACTGCAGGAAATCCTCCTCCATAAACGTCAAGCATCCTTTGTCTACATTGTCAAAGAACATTTCGAGCCAAAATAGGCCTTATCAGCCATCTTAGAACTCACGGCTCCACACTTTCAACCCCACTGGATGAAATGAATGGTCATCATCATTCTTGAAGGACAAACAACACAACACGTGAGACCAGAGGATATTATAACGTCCAAGGAATATAGCATAAACCATTCTTGTGGAGAGGAGGAAAAAAAAACAGGGGTATCTTCTTGTTCTTCTTTGATTCGTTGCTACAAGGGTATCAATTATAATGGATATATAAATATGAGAAGAATAATGTGGATTTGTAGAAGGCAAGGGTTGAGTAAATGCGAAAGATTCTCAATGCCAATGAATTTCTTCGCCTCTCGTTTTCTTGCCAAAGTAGCATCGAGAAGGTGAGTGGTGTGACTGGTGGCTATGACCTAGGTGATAGGACTTAGAGAGATGACGATTACTAGACGAAGTGAGCAGGACAAAATACCTGGTCTGGCACAGTCAAGGCCTGCATGCAATTATTTTGGCGAAAGGCCGTGCAAGTTCATGGGGTTTATGTAGACATATATTATGTTTAGAAGAAACGTCATTTATGTTTGTAAATTTAATTCATTTTGAACGAAATAGTTCTCTTCCCTTCCCTTATCTCCCTCCCTCTCATTCGCTCTCTCTCTCTCTCTCTCTCTCTCTCTCTCTCCCTCTCTCTCTCTGTCTCTCTCTCTCTCTCTCTCTCTTTCTCTCTCCCTCTCTCTCTCTCTCTCTCTCTCTCTCTCTCTCTCTCTCTCTCTCTCTCTCTCTCTCTCTCTCTCCCTGCCAAATGCTGGTGCAATTACGTTTGCTTAAAGAATATTTAAAATATAATAGCATGATAGTAATGCCTTGATTGATCACTACACTTATTAATATTTATGTTCAAGCATTCTGCGGAATTACAAGATATCTCAAAGAAAAACACCAAAATAAGCAATAAGTAGAGGACATAAACATCCATTATCCGACATGTCCGACATGTCATGACATACGTCCGACATGTGAGAAGCTCATGGGCCTTTACAGCTCGGGCCGGAGGGAGAATTGTGAAGGAGGACTCTGGTGCTTTCACTGAAACCACAAGTAGCCTGACCATGGAAGTCATGGCAGTAAGTAAAGCAATAACATGGCTCGAGACACAGACATTCACTAGGGCTTGTTTCCTTAGCGACTCAATGAACATGATCAAGAGGATAGAGGAGGGGTCGATCCGAAGAGAATGGTTGCTGCCTCTGAAGCGGTCTCGGCTGGCAAAGATTAGTTTCATCTTCGTGCCAGGTCATGCGGGAGTACAAGGAAATGAGCGGGCTGACAAGCTCGCAGGTGAGGCTACTGTGGAGGGCGGACGCGCCATGGACCAGGCTGACATTCTGAATGCTCTACGAGAAGTGAGACTTTTGCGAGAACCAAGTGATGACTGTGAATCTACAACACTGGCCAGACTGCGAGAGCAGCAAATTAAAAGAGGGGTGGCCAAACAAGAACACTACGCAGGAAGCCAAAGAAGATTGATAAACCAACACAGAACTGGCGTCGTTAGCCGCTACACGCTGCGGGATTTGCTGAGGAGGGGATCCGAGCACTTATGGACTGAATGGTCCGATGTGCAACGAGGATGATCTGTCGACTAACTAACTAACTAACATCCATTATTGTTACAAGGGAGATTACTAGAATACCCCACAGATATACAAGAGTGCACAGTACAAACATTTAATAATATAATCACCAAAGACCAGTATTGAAAAAGAGATATGTGTGTGAGTATATACATGCGTGTGTGTGTGTGTATGTGTGTGTGTGTGTGTGTGTGTGTGTGTGTGTGTGTGTGTGTGTGTATGCGTGTTTACATGTGTGTGTTTATATGTGAATATGTGCGTGAATGTGTAAATATATGTTTATACATATAAGTATATGTATGTGGATGTATATGTAACCCCTTTTCATATGTAAATACATTAATATGTATATAAATAGCGACAACAACAAACACCCAGCATATAAAACATAGAGATATTAGGCCTGTAGATCCCTGTTTTACATCTTTACAAAACCCGTCATGAATCAGCACGTTTTCTTTCTTTGACACGGGCGGTGGTGACTAATTGCCACAGTTCGGACAGCATAGCAGTAAATGCTGTGTATATGCTGCGTTCAGTTATTGAACGTTCTATAGTAGCAGCAGCAGCAGCAGTAGCAGCAGTAGTAGTTGTTGTTGTTGTTATTGTGATTGTTGTAGTAGTAAAGAAAGGGTGTTTGGAATCAACAATACGAGATGTATTATTGGAAGGTGCTATAATAAAAAAACGGTTATCACGCATCTGGTATATCAATTCAGTAATATGCCGTCAACATAATGTGTTATGTGTTACGTTTTGGTCTATATGTCACGTGGAGTAATAAACCTGAAAGATCAGTGTCTAGCTTGCATGCAATAGTGTAAGGTTTATTTCCTCTGGACAGATTCTATCTAAGACAGCAGGCTTCATCCTTCCGTGGGTTAGTTGTCTTTACTAATAGTGTTCCCTGGGGCAACACCCTGATGGCGTACCTTTTATGACTTCCAACTGTCGTGTGGATTTTAATGTGTATAACTTGCATGTGGAACATCCTGTTTTTTTATTTTATTTTATTTTATCCGAGAAGATTAAGTACCCGATCACAAAACCAAGAAGATCAAAGGGACATGTGATATCCTTTGAAACCAACATTTCTTGTAAAGATTCCCAGCTCTGTGGTGGGATATGAACCAGGAAACTTATGCGCCTGAGGTGCAGGCTGTAAACTAGTGGCCACATCTCCCTAGTGGTGAGCTGTTTTATCATTAAAAAGTCAAGGTCACTTTTACATGCCCAAGACACCTTGGGTTAGACCCATAATTGTATAGACTAAACGGCACTCAGTTGGTGACCTGGTCAGTACCTTGACTTCCCTAGACATTATCTGGTGCCTTTTAGACTGTGTTGACCAGGCAGCCCATTTCTCATAACACACACAAACACACACACACACACTAAGACACACACACACACTAATACACACACACACACTAACACACACACACACACACACACACTAATACACACACACACTAATATTATCTCACAACACACACACACATTAATATTATTTCATAATACACACACAATCAATATCTCATAACATACACACTAATATTATCTCACAACACACACACACTAATATTATCTCATAATACAAACACAATTAATATCTCATAACACACACACTAATACTATCTCACAACACACACACTAATATTATCTCATAATACACACACACAAGTAATATCTCATAACACACACACTAATATTATCTCACAACACACACACTAATATTATCTCACAACACACACACACTAATATTATCTCATAATACACACACAATTAATATCTCATAACACACACACTAATATTATCTCACAACACACACACTAATATTATCTCACAACACACACACTAATATTATCTTACAACACACATATTTTTTTCCCTTTGGTTAAGGAATTTTAATACGTTTTAGATGAAATTTGTCCAAAAATGTTCACATTTGGTTAACAAAGTTTCCTACTTTTTTTATGAGTTTGTTTGACATTTTGTCAAATTTTTACCATCTTGATAACAAAATTCCTACTTTTCACAAGTTTGGGTGAGATATTTATAAGTTTGGTTGAACTTTGGCCACAATTTTTCACATTTGGTCAACAAAATTTCCTACTTTTTATGGATTTTGTTGAAACTTGGCCAAACTTTCCACAGTTTGGTTAACAAAGTTTCCTACTTTTTGTGAGTTTTGTTTGAAATTTAGGCCAAACTTTACATATTTTGTTAACAAACTTTCCTATTTTTCATAAGTTTTGGATGAAATGTGTCCAAACTTTTCACATTTGATTACTAAAGTTTTCTACTTTTTATGAGTTTGTTTGAAATTTGGCCAAACTTTTCACATTTGGTTAACAAGGTTTCCTACTTTTCATAGGTTTTCATATTTTTTCCCCTTTGGTTAATTAAGGAATTTTCCTACTTTTTATAAGTTTGGCTGAAATTTGGCTAAAATTGTTCTTATTTTGTTAACGAAATTTCCTACTTTTAATAAGTTTTGCATGAAATATTTCTTCACTTGTCCAAAAATTTTCACATTTGGTTAACAAAGTTTCCTACTTTTCATATGTTTGACTGAGATTTTTATAAGTTTGATTTGAAATTTTGCTAACCTTTTCACATTTGGTTACCACATTTTCTTACTTGGGCCAAGATGTTTTTGCCATTTGGTTAACAAAGTTTCCTACTTTTCATAAGTTCGGGTGAAATGTGGTCAAACTTTTCACTATCTGGACATACAAATTTCCCACTTTTCATAAGTTTGGGTGACAGTTGGCCAAACTTTTCACGTTTGGTTAACAAATTTTCCTACTTTTCATATGTTTGACTGAGATTTTTATAAGTTTGGTTTGAAATTCGGCTAACCTTTTCACATTTGGTTAACAAATTTTCCTACTTTTCATAAGATTGGGTGAGCTTTTTATAAGTTTGATTGAAATGTAGCCAAAAATTTTCCCCTCTGGCTAACAAATTTTCTTACTTGGCCAAGATTTTTGCCATTTGATTAACAAAGCTTCCTACTTTTCATAAGTTTGGGTGAAATTTGGTCAAACTTTTCACCTCTGGACAACAAAATGTCCAAATTTTAATAAGTTTGGGTGAATGTTGACACAACTTTTCACAATTGGTTGACAAATTTTCCTACTTCTCCTGTGTTTGACTGCGATGTTTATAAGTTTTGTTTGACATTCGGCTAACTTTTTTCACATTTGGTTAACAAATGTTCCTACTTTTCATAAGTTTGACTGAGATTTTTATAAGTTTGGATGAACTGTGACAAAAAAAATTCACTTTGATTAACACATTTTCCTACTTTTCATAAGTTTGGGTGAGCTTTTATATAATTCTGGTTGAAGTGTAGCCACAATTTTTCCCCTTTGGCTAACAAATTTTATTACTTGACCAAGATTTTTGCCCTTCATTCTCTCATCACATGACAACTATATACACCGTAAACACTAAAAAATTCAACAACCAAGACGTAATTATAATATATGCCTGTTTATTTTACAGTATTTCAGTACATTTTACAGTATTTCAGTACATTTTTCAAGAATAAAAATGCATAATATCATTATACGAAATGGATGATGTGATATGAGGTGGTATACATAGTATCATCACAACATTTTATTTTCACATACAGACCTATACACATTGTATGTTGTTTCTGGATGTCTTCACACCATTGCCTGAGTAGGTTGATTTTTTTCGGTTGGTAGCCTGGTATGTACATGTCACTTAGCATGTAGTCATAAAACTGGTCTCCTGCTTGGTGGGCTGATATCTGAGTCTTGTAGATAACCGAGGCATCAATCATCTGAGTGTCGGGCACATCATGTCTTCGGCCAGTCTGGGGTTTCGATGTAACGCCACGTATTTCACCATTATTCTAGGTCTGATCTCTTCCGAACTCGAAAATGTAACGTCAGCACTGAAGTCCCGGTAGTGAATGTGACCTTTGTGCCCGTATCAGTGGTTAGAAGTATTTCCACCGTGTCGAAGGAGTAACGACTCAGCGGTATGTAGTGAGGTTTGTCGTAGGCGCGAAACACTGAGGTCGAGCGCTGATTCATGATAGGAACCGTCCTTAGTAGTGGGACCATGACATCTCCGACTGGTCTCGCCGCAATGAGATCGCAGTATACGTAGACATTTTGCAGGTCGTTATTCAGGTCTATCGCCCCTTCACCTTCAATTGTATCTAGTATCTCTTGCAACTTCTCACTAAATGTAATAGTGGCCCCGGGTTCGAGTATTTTCACGATGACTTTCTTTGATGCATTGTCGAAATGGAATAGAACACAGAGCTGCTCGTCCACCTTCCGATCTTTCATTAGTCGATTCAGTGCAGCTATAAACGCATCTGGTGAACTGTACAGGCCCGGGGGACACGCCTTTCTTATCACTCTACCGTTTGGTGGGATGTATCTTAGCCATACTTCATTCTCTAGCACATTGCAGTAGTAGTTGGGGAATTGAATTTCGGCGAGACCCACTTCGAAATGTTGACTCACCTCAATAGTCTGCGGTAACTTGACGAAATAGTGACCTGGTGTGTTCTTGGGAAACATGTTCGGCGAAGCATTACTCGGTAATATCAGGTAGAAGCTCATATTTTAGGGTTTGGTAGCATGTAACCCAGACAGCTGCTCAGAAGAGCGATCCACAACTTGCCCTCGACCGCGTCGACGTTGTCTCGAGACAGATTAAATAGTGATACGCTAATGACTATGTATATAACGACCAGTTGACAGAAGAAGACAATCTCTAGTCGCGGCACACGCTGACCACACATGCACCAGAACGAATTTCTTTCCCCCTCTGGGTATTTTGTGGGTTAGTTTCCACGTTGGTTTCTTCCATTACCGCTGATTTGACCTACTGGGTCATTACACTCGTGTCTCGGTTGTATCATTAGTTGTTATTGGCAAATGCAAACATCAGTGCTCGAGGCGCTCGTTGTGGGACATTGTCGGTACTAAGGACACTACTTTCTGAACTTAGCAGTAGGCATAAGGTCACCATACAAGGGTTGATCATCCCACTGTCGAGTACCCAGACACGCCAGCGCTGCTCGATTGGTTACGGAAGGAGTGCAATAAGGTAAGTCTGATCCAAACGTTACATACCACCAAAAGAAATGAATGACGAAGTCAGCCAGAAAGCCACAGTACTTGCTCAAGGTGACTACCGTGTTATGGACAGATCAGGACAAGTCATTATTCTGCATCTCAGAATAGGCCACATGTATACAAACATGCAGGCTTAATGAATCAGCCATGTGCATGTGTTGATTGGTGTCGCAGCCAGCCGAGCACATACTCCAGTTATATGCGATTAGCACCATATATCTCTTTATTATACTAGTATTTTGATCGGTTTTAGCCACGTGGTTGTACACTTACACATGTGATCGAGTGCGACGCCATCTTTACCGGTTTTAGTCATGTGTTTCGATTGTATACCTTAGACATATGACCGGAAGCATCGCCATATTCAATCGAATGTGACCATTATCCAAGTGTCTCGGCTGTATCGTTATGCTGTCAGTACGCTCTGAGTCATCCTCCAGTTTTCCCCAAAGACATGTCTGAACACGTTCACGTACGTTCACTCCGCCGACATAGCCCCGTGATGAGTCACCCAGTCGGTCACCCTCAGATGATGATGCTGATGATGATGATGATGATGATGATGATGATGATGATGATGATGATGATGATGATGATGATGATTTTGTTGGTGGTGGTGGGTGATGATGATGATGGTAATCCTGATGACAGACACTACAGAAGATCATGGGTGCCGGTTGTTCAGAAAGACAACGGCAAGCTTGCCCAGGAAGCACGAATGCTGGGGCTGACTGCGACGTCCTGTAAATGCAATGCATTACAGCTTGACTGCAGTATGTAATAGTTAGACACATAGTTATAGTACGAGGCATACCTTTGGTCGTGAAATGACCCGGCAAATCATGATGGCACACGAACAACCAAACAATGTTGGGGCTGACTGCGACGTCCTGTAAATGCATTGCATTACACATTGACTGTAACATGTAATATACAGCCACATAACCATAGTACGAGGCATAGATTTGGCCGTGAGGTGACCCGGCAAATCATGGTGGCACACGAACATCCAAACAATACTGAGGGTAACTGCTATGTCCTGTAATTGATAGCACACACACACACACACACACACACACACACACACACACACACACACACACACACGCCTGTACAAACACACACATGACACGGCTGTCGTTCGTTCAAAATGACAATTGCAAACTTGCCCCTGGAAGCCTGAAGCTCCCCAGAATGCTGAGGGTGACTGCGATGTCCTGTAATTGATAGCACACACACACATGTACACACACACATGCACATGACACGGCTGTCGTTCGATCAAAATGACAATTGCAAACTTGCCCCAGGAAGCCTGACGCTCCACAGAATGCTGAGGTTGACTGCGATGTCCTGTAATTGATAGCACACACACACACATACACACACGCGCTCGCGCATACACACACACACACACACACACACGGCACATCATGATGGCACACGTGCAACCAAACAATGTTGGGGCTGACTGCAACGTACTGTAATAGATAGACACCTAGTTGGTGATACACCCTCTTCACATAGAGCACTCAAGATATTCCCAGGAAGGAGCGGGTAGACTGCTTGTTGCCTATTCCTTGCACTGCATACATCGAATGAAATCCGTTAAAAATAGACATGATCGTCCTACGCAAGTCGACCTGGCACACAATGCTGTTTTCGCTTATATGTGTTGTTCATAGTCTACTTGGAGGTATAGACGATTTCACAGCGTATCTTTGGTCGAAGTAGATTTATAGGCTTTTGCTTTAATTCAATCAGAAGCTCCAAATTTACAGCAAATAGAAATACATATTTGTGCTGAATTTTATTTTAAACGGCTGACTTAACTTTACCAATCTTAAACGCAAGCTTTCCCTCTCTCGCCCGATTGAGCACTGTATGCTAATTATGTTAACGGTCAACCAGACTGCCTCAGTGGGCGTGGTTATCTTCACAGCTTATCAAGCGTTGATCGCTGGGCATTGTATTTTTCTCGTTGGTCGTGGTGGGGTCAGCACGTGACCTTTTACCTGTGCGTGCAGGTAAAATCTAGCGGTCAGGGGAGCTTATTACTTCTGGTTGAGTCAAGAGCCATGAGTAGTCTCCCCCTGGTTACTTTTATAATTAAGGGGTATAACTGTGGGGTTTAATAATATTACATATTTTTATAATTATCTTAGTAGGGTATGTCTTAAATTAATTGGGACTAGTAGTTTTATATTGACATTAATATGCTCCGCTAAACATACAAGAAATTTAACCGTTTATTATGTTTTTAGAGTTGATTTTTAATAATATTGTATGGTTGTTTAGAAAAATTTAAACCAGATTTTCACCAAGCGCTTAGAGATGATACATGGGTAGTGAATTCTACGAATTAGCTATCATGGTGGAAAGTTTATTCATGCGGTCATTACTTGGCCTGCTCGGGGTAACTAAAGTGATGGAATAAATCATTTTCTGTCATATTGGATTTCGATCTCTCATCGAAGGGGGTCGATATCTACATGACTGGTGCTCGACAGCACCACACACACACACAGCACACACGACACACACACACACACACACACACTGGGACAGGAACCTAGGTGCCCGGCGACTATTGGTCTACTTATCTATAGAGCATTCCACATGCCCGGGGCTTACCTCGCTGTCTTTGAATGGTCTCGGAAGCGGTTGGGGGAAGCCGAGGCGGACCGGCGGAGGTACCTGTTCGCGCACTGCCCGCCCCAGGACCGGAAGTAGTCAGCAGGATAACCGGAAATAGTCACCCAGACCCAAGAATATACCCGCAAATATGTTGAAAAATGTGGTCGGAAAAGTCCGTTTTCAATCTAGACTATACCCTTCATTATTAAAAAACTACGTCATCGATGACGTATTGCTCCCCAAAAATAAAAATTGGATAATTAGTTTGGCGTGTCCTTACTACTAACATCCCCCATTGATAGGCTGTAGCTCAAGATTTGCCCGATCGCCGCGATTGACGGCCCTCAACGATTTGGGCACGAAAGATCAGGCTTTCTCACTGGCAAGGCACACCAGGCCGCCTAATTCCAGCGAGCATAAATTAATTGATTTATTTGATTGTTTTCGGGATTTGAGATTCAAATATTGAGCACAACCCACTACTGGCAAACGATGATCGTATTCTGGTATGATCTTGAGCTACAGCCTACGATGGGTGATGTTGTGAATATTCTGATTATGATAATTTGGCTTCGTCCAGCGTGTGCCGCGTGGTTACACACCCGCTTCACACGCCAGTGATCCGGGGTTTGTTTCCGGGTCCGGTCAAGGATATGCACTACTGACGAGCTCAAACGAGAGCTAAACTCTAGTCTAGTGCTTCACATTGACGGGGATAGGCCTTAGGTTCATACCAGAATACGATCAGCGTTGCCAGTAGTGGGTTGTGCTCAATATTTAAATCTCAAATCCCGAAACAACCAAATAAATTAACTGTCATCAATCATCATCAAGTGCCGTGCCGGCTGGCGTAGGCGTTCATGGCTCTCCACAGATCTCGGTCTTTGGTTTTCTGGATCAACTCTGCTGCTGATATTCCTCCGTGCCACCGTCTCAATCCATCCAGCATCACTTCTCTTGGTCTACCTCTGCCTCTCTTCCCCTCGATCTTTCCAGTTGTTACGATGTTCTCCAATGCCTCTCTTCTCATCACATGACCGAAGAAAGATGTTTGTCTCTGTCTTATTGTTGTATATAATGTTCTAGTTTCATTAGCCTGTTTCAGGCAGTCGTCGTTAGTTACTCTGGCAGTCCAAGGAATTCGCAACATTCGTCTCAGGAACCACATCTCTGTTGCTTCTAATTTCTTCTTAATTTGTTCATTTACATTCCAAGATTCACTGCCATACAGCAAAACTGGTTCTACATAGCATTTCAGCACTCTCTTTCTTACATTCAGTGACAGTGACTTATTGCATAAGATACTCTTCATTTTCTGAAATGCGGCTTTTGCCTGCCCTATGCTGCTCCTAATCTCTGTTGTACATCTTCCATCTGATGTTATAAGTGCCCCTAGGTATCTAAAATTATCAACTTGGTTAAGGATTTTCCCTTCTATTTCTATGTCACATTTTGGTGTCACCATTTTCTTTGATATTACCATTGTTACTGTTTTCTTGATATTCAAGGAGAGTCCTTTCCTTGCACTCTCTGTTACTACAACGTCTAATAATTGTTGTAGGTCTGTTGAATTATCCGCCACCAATACTGTGTCATCTGCATAGCGTATATTATTTATATTATAACCTCCAACTAGTATTCCTGGCATCTCTTTGATCTCTCTCATTATTACTTCGCTATACAGGGAGAAAAGATCTGGTGACAAGACACACCCTTGTCGTACTCCTAGCTTTATCTGTTCGTAACTACCCTCTTTATTTCCCATTTTAATTGCTGCTACTTGGTTCCAGTAAACATTCTTTATTATTCTTAAATCTTTTCCATCAGTGTTGATATCTTCCAACATTTTAATCAGTTCATCATGTTTTACTTTATCAAATGCCTTAGTATAATCTATGAAGCACAAATATATGTCTCTCTGTTTCTCTATTGATCTTTCTATTAGTGTCCGTAATGTATAAATTGCATTGTTTGTGCCCTTTCCTTCCACAAATCCATACTGTTCTTCACTAATTTCCATTTTTATTTTCTTTTTGGTTCTTCTCATTATGATTCTGAGTAGAAGCTTAGTGATATGGTTTATAAGGTTAATTGTACGAAAATCTTCACAATCAATTGCTCCTGGTCTTTTTGGTATAGCTATAAATACAGATTTCAGCATATCACTGGGTAAATATCCACTGCTGTAAATTAACTGTACAGTGTTTAAAGAAAAGAACACACTCATCCATACTTCTACTCTAGAGCTGAATATTGAAGAAGATTGGCTATTAAAGACGATAAAACAAATAAAATTGAAATATTTTTGTCACTTGAAACATCACGAAAATTTGGAGAGAACAATAATGGAGGGGTATATGCCTGGGAAAAGAGGAAGAGAAAGGCCAAAGAGAAGATGGGTGCAGGATGTGGCGGATGATCTCTAGATGGGAGAATGACTGTTTTAGAGTTTCGTTAAGAAATTTAACATGGCCGCTGTTTATCTTTGTTTCCATAGCAACCGTTAAGTGCACAGTCTTTGGGAAACTCCGTGGCGAAGTAGTCAAGCCGTTTGACTCGGGCTCCGAAGGTTGTTGGTTCGATTCCGGGCCGCGTCCTTCGGTTCACTAGTGAAACTTTTCGGAGACTCCTGTGGGCCGTCGCTAGAGCTACGGAGTTCGTGCTTTGTGCGACGCTTTCCGCGCAGCGGAAAGAGGCCGAGCCATATGGGATAAAACCCGGTGCAATGAAGTCGACCCTGTCGACTTTTAAGCGACTTTTATTTTAAATCTCCAGATGGGTGTATCGGAAACGGGACATCTTGCTTATGATCGAGAGGTTTTCAGGAAGATTGTTATGGGAGCGAGGTTCTGCAAAGGACATGCTACTGAATAAATGAATGTGCAGTGTTTGAAAATATTGCCGGTCCAAGTTTTGTATTCATTGTTGCATGTAATTGTTTCATTGTAATATGTTGCATGAACTTTACAGAGAATGAATGCTACACTTGGACCGGCAATATTTTCAAACACTGCACAGTCATTAACAATACACCATATATAAAGTCGTGTCACTGGGGAAAAAATCAAGTCGGCGCTACCAACGAACAAGATACTCAGTCTGTTGGAGAAAAGATCTGGGAAGACACACTTTCACCCAACCGCGTAAGACACCGGATGGAGTGGTGGTTTCCATCAACAAGATGGCAAAGACTACCGCACTATTGAACATCATCACATAACAAGAGAAAGCCGACATCAAGCTACCCCACGGCATCACAACGGAATCACCCGACACCGCATTATCAAACGATGGATCATAAAAAGAGTCAAGACCCATCTCACAAACGAACAAATCAGGGCTATGCTGTCGGGAGAAAACTCAACACACAAAATCACCGGTGCTGAGAGGATCATCAGGAAGAACAACACCCCCATCCACAGTCGTCACCATCATATCGGACGACCGGATGATACTTCAAACCATCAGATGCAACAGGAGACAGCAAGCCCTGGAGCACTAGATTCCTAGAAAATCAATTGGAGAACCGGTTGAGGCCACTAAGACAGTTTAGTTTAGTCGATGAATCAGCATCACGGCACACGGGTCTAACCCATAAGTGCTCCGTTCTCCTCCTAACTCAAACCTGAGTCTGGAGAAACTCAGCTCAGGCACTAACTCCGTAGCCCGCGAGAATCCTGAAATACTTTGGGTAGATTTTTAACTCGAAATTTTGCCCGGGCAGCGCCGTTAGGCTACTATTTTTCGATTCCCAACTGCCAAGGGATGTTTTACGTTCGCAACAATACACACGGGCGTCCGATCTCACTACCCAGAGACCAGGGGAAATTTTATTACTAGAAGTCCACGTGAAAAAGGTCCCGGTCCTTACCGGGGCTTGAACCCGAGATCTCCAGCACTCGAGGCCGACACCATACCTCGAGACCACAAAGCCCCTCCCCACACCCCCCACCCTAATTAGACAGTTCTAGACAGTACTAGCCGGCTTCGTGAGTAGTGTAGTAACGTGGTTATCCAGTGCTTTTGTGGTGGTGGTGGAAATTGATATTCCACCACAAAGGGCGATAACTCTTTTTCCCCCAAAAAGTAGGCGTGGCGTAGTGACTCATCATAAGTGGCGTGGTCTAGTGACTCATCATAGGTGACGTGGTGATCATAGGTGGCGTGCGTGGTCAAGTAATTATAGGTACGACATAAAAAATACGACATGAAGACATTAAAAATAAAAAACAAACAAAAAGGTAACATTTTTCACACAGATTTTATTGGTAGACAACATCTATTCGGTTACAACATCTAAAGCTTGCGTCGTTTACGTCCCAAAGGGATCAGCGGGATTTGATTACTGTAGAAAGTTGTCTGGTCATTCAGTGGCATGTCTTGACTGTAGTCATAGGTGGGCGGATCTGGTACGTCTAAGTTGTAGGTAGACTGGTCTTGATAAAACGTCACAGGGTCTTGAGTGTAGGTAGCCTGGTCTTTACTAGACACCTCGGGTGGTTGGTAAGTTAGTTTATCGAAATCCGCTAGAATGTCATCCTTCATTGATAGGAGAGACTCAAACTCGGCTCTCGTGAGTGTAATTCCCACCTTGGTCGGGTACTTGAGCTCAGAGACACCGAAATACTTGCGTAAATGGAGAGTCGTAGTGCCTCGGTATTGAGAAACTGTCGCCGCTTTCAAACCGTTGGCTAGTGGTCTGGGCATTTCAGCAGTTCTTGACATGAATATCCAGGTAGCTGTAGACATCTTGAGGGTGGTGGGCACGAAACACGAAGGTGGTCAGTTCGTCTCGTTTTATAGGACATAATTTATCGATTGATTTTAAACGTGTCTGGACTTGTCTTTTTCAACCACGGGCTAACCAAATCGAAACACGAGGCGGTCATTCACGTGTTGTCTGTGACCAAACGGCTGCAGGATACGCGACAGGCTCGCGCCGCGGCATTTCATCACCAGAAAATACAGGGCGTACAGCCCGCAAGTGGCGTTATTGATGTCTTGTAACATACGGGTATTGTACATAGGTGATTGGTCCGAGTTACGTCGTATAAAGCGGATAATGTCGGCGTGTAATGGCGGCAAACCAAACGAATCGAAATATTCAAACTGACCTAGGCCATCGAAATATAGGGCGATCCAATGTGACCCAGAGTAAACACTGGTGTCGGTGTTGACGATAAAAGCGGCTGGTTGTGTTCTATCAATGTGTCTAGGCAATTGATCTCTAGCACAGACGTTGACTAGCGAAAGGCGTCGAACAAACGGGTCAGACATGAGTAACTGTCTTAGGTGTTGGTATCCATTATGCTACGTAATCGGTCAGCACTTGCCTTGTCTTGGAAATTTCTAGAACCGAATCGAGTTCCGCGTATATGATGACTTGTAGAGGTGCATCCGTTATAACGGCAAACTTAAGTTCCAGTGACAGTGGACCGGATTGGCCAGTTCAAACTGCTCACCGTCTAATATACTGGGAGTCAGATCAAAAGCGTACAGAGCGAACCCTTGACTGAAACTCTCAAAATTGATACCATTCCCGACATCCTTACCGGTCAGACCGAGGGCCAAATTGGTACCATGGAAAAGCTCGCGCATACTGACCTGTGGTATAATTCATGGTTAAGGGTTTGCCTGTGACACTACGCCCATCTACCATCAAACTCAAATAGTTTAACTGATAATGATTGAATATGAAGGGGTTAGTGTTTAGCTCGCCGTTGAAACACGACGCATTCACTAAACCGATCACCACCCGGGTCGGCGTCTGGCTGAGGAAGAGGTTATCTTGCGTGTGGGAAAACATACCTTTCGGGATAGAAAAGGTTTTTACCACTACCCTTTTAATGGGATACTTGGCATTGGCTCTCAATAAGGCTTTTTCATGAGCCAGAGAGATAGCTGGATTTAACTTAGCTTTCCTCACCAAGAGGGTGGCATGAGTAATGACACTTTGTAACCACCGTTTACATCCGTGGCAATCAAATTAAAGACAGATTTTGAGGGGGTTAGTTTGATTTTGATATCGATCCCATTCAGCATGTACCTGTCCTGATTGAAAAATATCGGAATGTAGACGGCCCATCATATCCATCGCCACACTAGAGCTGGCTAAAGATCGTCTTTTGGCTAGACCTTTATTGGTTTCACCCTTCGTGTCTGTCATATACAAAGGAGTATCTGGGTAGTATAGTGCTGAGTCAGATGACTCTTTTTGGCCTCTGCACCATAATTCAGAAGAGCTTCCAAGTAGGCCCGGTACGGATACGAATTTTCACATCGGTGAAATAAGAGTGTCATTCAAAGACACGTCTACTTGAGAAAACAAACTATGCAAATAATAATTTATGGGACCGACTTCGGCGGTGCTCGGTAGGTCGTCACCATTGGGAAGTGTAACTTTGGCCCTCACGTGCAGAAAAGTATTAAACAAATCTATATAATCCTCTCCCACGCCAGAGATGGAGACTCGATTGGGTGCCCCATAGGCTAACGTGGCCAACGGATGAATCTCCACAAACTGTCCTTCTTCCACGGCGTCTGGGTAGGTGGCACGCTAAACAAATCCAGACCAGAATGTAGGCACTCACACGACTTGGGATGTATTAACGCCATTACGAGAAAATATCCGATGTCCCCGCTGGTGTTGGTGTTCTTATGAGCCGATCGCTTTCTGCCGGCTGGTTTTATCTTTTACTGGGCTGACCGGGCGGGGCGGCTCGTTTTCGTTTCCTGACGCCGCTACCTGATTGGCTGATATGTGTGAGCAGCGCCTGGAGCAGTCGTTGACCGGCGTCCCTGGCGTGTTCTTTGAAGGACTCGCCAACATTCCGACCGGCTAGGGCGTCTTGAGCCACCTGCAAACCCGTACCCAACCCTTCCCGCAAAAGGGCTTTGCCACCAGTCTTCACCAAGGAAGAATTGTTCGACCAAGGCCACTAAAGAAACTACCAATTCCATGACCTCGCTGACTCCGACCACCCACAAAAACGGGTAGACCGCTGCCGGCTTGATTACAGAATATATTCCTCGTATGTTTGGGATTGCGTCGGATTGGCACGTGTCTAACCATGGTTAAACCACCTCAAAACGTTTGTTGGTTCGAAAATGCAGCGTCACTACCGATGTCCCACCTGTGAATGGGATAGGTTTCCCTGTTCGTCGGTTATAAGAGCTCAATCGTGTCAAAGGAGAACCGACAGAGTGGAACGTAATGTGGTTTATCGTACAGCCTAAATACAGAGGTGGTGGATCTGTCTAGGACAGATAGAAGCCGTAGTAATGGTACCAGCACAGCGCCGACCACACGCGAGGTGACAATGTCGGAATAGATAATTTGCTGGTCCAAATCTACTTCACCCAGGCCGGAAAGAACGGACGTCAGTGTCGCTGACGAAGGGACTTGTAAAATATCCGCCAACTAAGTCTAATTTCAGCACCCTGTTCGTCTAGTGGGAAACGCGTCGATAGCACATAAAAACACATTTTAGTCTATTCGAGTTCTGAGAGTTTCCGGGCTCGAAAATGTAAAGTTAGCACTGAAGTCCCATCGTTGAGTGGTATCGTTTTTCCCGTCTCCGTAGTTAAAAGTATTTCCACCGTGTCGAAGGAGAATCGACTTAAGTGAACGTAGTGTGGTTTATCGTAGACACGATGCACTGACGGCAACAAGCGATCCAATATAGGGGACAGTCCTTAGTAAAGGAACCATGGCGTCCTCCGACTGGTCTGGCAGCTACGAGATCAGAATAGACGTAGATATTTTTAACGACGCTATCCATCTCCAATTCCACATTACCGTATAATAAGGCATTCTCGTCTGATAGAGTCGAGGTTGGAAAACCCAACATTTTTTTTCAACCTCTCACTAATTTTAAACGTGGGCGCCTTTTTCAAGTAGTTTCATTGCGACTTTGTTCCAAGGTGTACGTAGCGTGAATTTGATGTTTACTTTCTCGTCTACTTGGGTTTCGACACACAACTTATTCAACTCCTCGATTGAAAGCTTCTGGGGTGGTGAACGGACCCGGTGGACATTCAAGGGTTACAGGTTCCAGACCACTACCTTTGGGCGGAAAGTACTGGATCCAAATTTCCCCCGACAAAACCGTTAAAATACGTATTGGGGAATTGAATTTCGGCCAGGCCCACTTCGTATTGTTGACTCACCTCAATAGTCTGCGGCAACTTGACGAAAAAGTGACCTGGGTGGTTGTTCGGGAACACATCCGGGGCCGTAACACTCGGTAACACCAAATAAAAACTCATTGTTTATCTAGCTTAGGATTAGGTAGCATATAACCCAAACAACTACTCATTAGAGCGACCCACAGTTTGCCTTCTGCTGCGTCTGCGCTGCCTTGAGTCAGATTGAATAGTGACACAGCAATTACGCTATATATAACGAGGGTTTGGCAGATGAATACAATCTCTGGCCGCGGCACGCGTTGTCCAAAAAACGACCAGAACGAAGTTCTTTCCCCGTCCCTAGTCTGTGGACGCAACACCATATTATCCAGGTTGTCTTCGGCCATACCACTAGTCTCCATAGCTGGCTAGTTGCGTGTCGGCTATCCAACTGTTGAATGAATTGGGATAACCAAACCACTTGACTAAATACTCTTTACCACTACCTTTCCTCCACCTTTCTTGTAAGATGGTTTCAATACGATAAATTTCTTTATCACCCACCAATTGTATTTCTTCTCGGTAGAATGACCCTTTAAGTTCCTCTCCTGAATCGTCTTTTAGCACATACGTCACCGGACTAGTCTGGTTTATACGACTAAGGGTAAACAGTTCTTCTGTCCAACCCGACATATAACCTTTTTAAAAGGTTGTTGGCTTTGAGCTAACCTGACACGATCGCCGGCTGTGAAATACACTTTTCTTGATGCGTCTGTTTTACGGTATAAATTATTCCACACTTCTTCTTGATTAGTGTTGGTTAACTTGCACAGGGGCCATGCGAATACTCCGGTGATACGAACCATTGTAGTTCTGGATCAATTTATCTATCACGTCGACGTAGCGCAGTGTATTGGTCTTGGTAAAATAACGCCACATTTTTTCTTTAAGAGTTTCGGTTGAATCTTTCTACCACGGCGGCTTTCACATCTTCGTTCTCAGTGGTAAGAAATGCACGCCTCGGTCAGTCAGAAATTTTAAGAAGGTCCGATTGACGAATTCTGAACCTTTGTCGGTCTGAAAGTTTATCGGTTGGCCCTCTTCAAATATTTTACTCACGACCGCCACTAGTTCTTTGCCCGTTTTCTTCTGGATCGGGATGCCCCAGGCATATTTACTAAACACATCGATACACGTCACTAGGTAGCCCATACCGTCATTGTACCTTCGTAATTTTTGCATATCTATCAAGTCGGCTTGAAACTGTTGATTTATACCCCGGTAATGGTCTGACGTCTCTGAAATCGGCGACGATTCGGTTTATGTAACGTGTAGGTATCCTGATGACGTAACCATTTCTGAATGGTTTTAGCTGGAAGTTTGTTATTTCGATGTAAAGCGACAGCACCACCATAGGCTCCCGGTTTCTCTGGGTCATAGTAATACTTTCTTAATTGCGCGGGCCATTTTTCCCATCGGGGTGTAGGTATCC
Source organism: Cepaea nemoralis (assembly GCA_014155875.1). Lineage (NCBI taxonomy): Eukaryota > Metazoa > Mollusca > Gastropoda > Stylommatophora > Helicidae > Cepaea > Cepaea nemoralis. Next base: position 24,567 of record JACEFZ010024665.1, on the reverse strand, counting down.
TACTCTTCTTCTTCCGCAGTTTATAACCCACTGTAGCCACAGGGTCTCTGCTGGGGCTTTGGGTTCGTCTACCTTCGGTGTTAGCTGAGCAGGGCGGTGTCTCGACTACTGGTACCGGTAAGGCGCTGACTTCGGGTTTTGTTCCTTGATATCCACCAGACCTAATGGTTTGTGCCTATGCTGCTCGAGGCGATTCAGATACCGCTGTAAGGTTTGTTGATATAGTCTGGCTTTGTCACGGGGTGGTAGATCTTCTGTTTCCAGGACTTGTTGCATCTGATTATCCAAGTCTTGTAGGCTATCGGGTTAGTGTGTCGGGTGGTACGTAGGGTTTTTCCAACACCCGAGGATCGACCAGGATCATTTTCTTCATTATAAACCCACAATACCTTTCAAGACGTTAAGGATGGGTCCGAGCAGGGCGCCGATGAATCCACCCTTTTGCAAGATCTGCTTCCGTTTCTTGAGTGATAGTTTCTTACGAGTGAGCGCTCTCAGGCTGTTTTTGTGACGTTGCAGACGAAGCTTCTGAGCTGGTGTGAGGGGAACATTACCTTTTAATACGTTGTGACAGCATTCGCAAATTGATTGGACGAGGTCTGGGGAAGCTGTTTTAATAACAGCTTTTACGGCAGGTGGCTTGGCTTCACCCAAGTACCGCAACATGGATTCGTTGCGTTTAAGTTGACTAGACATGTTATTTAGGGACGTAGACGACTTGTCTTTGGTCGGGAAATATATGACTTCGTAGACGGAGTTGATCCGGTGTTTCCTGGCGGAGGTCAAATAACAAATACCCGTGTGGAGCCGATGTAGCGTCCTTAAAAACTCTCTTGGACATATGACACCCGCCCTGGAAAAATTTGTTTTCCCAAATTATTAACTTGTGCACCGTCTCGAGGGTTCTTAAATACTACTAGGTAATGTGAATTCAAACTAATGGTTCTTTGTTCTTTATTCTTCCCAAAGAGGTTCTGTACAATATACATGACGCTGAGGTTGCGATGATGACTGCCCTTAGTAAATAGTTTAGTTACCCTATCATCTGTCTCGGCCATTAGATCATCTATGACTACCAACCGACGTCTATCGCCGGTCCACTGTTCCATATCAGGCAGCCCTTCATTAAACTGCACTCCTTTCATATTCTCGTACATGGGTTGCCACTCCCCATAGCACCATATAACCTCCTCTGGAATCGGGTCTACCATGGCGGGAAGATGGGTCAGGAAGCGCTGGACAAAGACGGTTTTACCGCTCGCTGTCGGTCCAGCAATTAAACAAGTAAAAGGATGTTTCCAACGAGGATCCATGGCCACTAAATGACGGGGTATGACTCGCACACCCGTCTATATATTTCAACGATTAGTGACCCGACAACTCTTGATCCTAATGTTTAGCCAGGGCGCCACCTGATAGTGATTACCGACGCCGATGTTTAAAGAATTACTCCCCTACGGTTCTGCTAGATAATGATCGCTTATCGGCACGGCACACGCTAACAGATGCCATTTCCACACACCGCGACGGCTTATCGCCGCTAAGATGTCTTTGTTACCATATCCTTGACAGAACTTAGCTGTATGTTGCTCGCTTGGCAAGGTTACGCTCAGTAGTTTGCCATTGCTTTCCCGGCTCAGTATCCACCAAGTCACGAGCGGGGGGTCGAACCGCCTCAGCTCTCGCCCTGCTACGAGCCTCTGCGTGATAAATGGGATTACAGAGAGAAAGTGTTGTAACCCCTCGGCCAGAGAGAGAGAGAGAGCGGTATATACAAAGAACACAATTGTTTTAACCGTCGCGTCTTTGAGGCACATTCTGTGATTCTATATTTCTTGCGTCTGGTGAATTAATCAAAAAATATTCTTCTGTTAAATCTTTTCCCCACTCGCCAGGCAAAAAAAGTACCAACACACAGACAAATCAATACGTCGTGTTTCGTTGTTGGTGTAATTTCAATCGATGGAAACAGGGTGTTGTTCGCCCTTGTGTTAGTTGCGTTGTGAATGGCGGGTATCTTCTGTTATGAATGAATGTTGTGCGTGTATGAGAATTTAATATTTGCACGCAGTCGGTTTGTTGACAATTGTAATGTTGCCGTTTGGTAAAATCTGGCGGTTCTTTTTAAAAAAAAAACGCGCGTCTTTTTTGTAGTAATGTCTTTGTAAATGTGTGTTGTTTTATTAAATAATGTCTTTGCGTATACTGTCTTTTGTGGGTTTGTAGCCATGTTTTTATATTAAAGAATGTCTTTCCGTATAATGTATGTTGTTTTATTAAATAAGGCGTTTGTAGCAATGTTTTTGTCTGACGCAAACAGGCAGTGATATTTTCTGTTAAACAAAGATATATGACTCACCCAAAACTGACACTAAACTGAAGACGTTAAATTATCGTGCCTCGGGACTCTGACAATTATGTTTCTAGGAAATAATGTTTCGAGAGAGAGACATTTTTATAATTTCAGTGTCAGAGAAATTAACATCTTACCGGGCAATTACGCTGGCAGCAAAAACTGTTTGAAGTAAGGACAGCATACTTACAGAACTGGTGCACTGCAGTCAAATCCAATTATCTTTCCCTCCCGGAGATAGAAAAACGTACGAAAGAGATGCAATTACGAGTTGACACAAAGTACCTAGGTACGTAATTATGGTGGCAGACAATGACAAAGAGTGTAGTAGCTAATGTATAGTCGATGAAAAGTCGTGGTTCTTTCTGCGTGATTATGAATCTATACTCGAGTGAGATGTCGCAGCCACAAACCCGCCTTTTGACAGTTCGCCCGGCCCCCCGTGTGACAGTGGCGGTCAAGCAATGTGGCTACTTATTTTCCCGACATCTGATTGGTTGATTCAAATGACAACTTGCTTGTTTCAAATATACGACAAACACTCACGACAAGTTATTCATGCAACGCATGTGAAGTCATTTGAGTGTCTGGCAGTTAACGAGGAAGGATGTATTTTTATTCAACGGATAATAATTTCAACATGTTTTGTAATTCTTCGGACGTTAACAATCGTGCCTTCTGATACAGAAAGCTACTTGTCTTCTGCACGAAACTGGTAACAATTTGCTCGACATGATCGTCAGAATTATACAACGAATCAACGAGTTTTTGCTTCATATATCTGCTCAAAGACATTAAAATTATTATCCGGCCACAGTTGACGCGGGCATCAGAAAATAATTCGTCTGCGATATTCTCAAGACAGTGTATGCTTGATCAGTTGGTATATTGTCTACAACAGACTCAAACAACGTTGCATGTTGACGAATCAACCCAGCTAATAATTGCGTCATCTCACAAACTTCATCCTGCTGGATAACATTCACAAAGAGGTCGGCCATTTTATCAGAGAATGTCAGCTACGCAGAGGCACGGATGTAATCTCTGTAATAAAACCTTCACACGTCTTGATGCTTTATTACGACATCGTACAACTACTCATTCGACACAACAGTTTACATGTGATTTTTGTGATCGGATGTACACTCGCAAAGACGCCTTACAGAGACACGTAAAGACCGAACATGAATCAGTATCCAGTGCCGTGTCGACCACTCAACCATCATCTAGTGCTGCTAATAATCAACAATCCACAAGTCGCAAGCGGCGACGAGAACCGAATACAGACGAACAATCTACTGGTAAACGTCAGAAGTCAACCACACAACAAACATCGAATGACAGAGCGTCGGCGATTACAGACACTCAAATACCGTCAACTACCACATCAATACAAGCAGCAGCATCATCCTCCGCCAGCCGTAGCGGGCAGACGTTATCAACATCCGGTGCCCTGTCAGATGGCGATCGTGTTTCACCGACCACCGATGAACAGTTACTAACAACACGTACTTTGTCGGCCGATAACGTGTTGCCGACTAATAATAACCAACAATCATCTGGTGCCTTACCGAGTGACGCAGCATCATCAACAACAAGCATGTTGCCGACAGATGAGCAACTATCACCTAGTGCCACGGCGATTGACGGATCATCACGTACCACGGCGAGAGGCGCAGGCGATCATGTTTCGCCGACCACCGATGAACAGTTACTAACACCAGGTGCCCTGTCGGGTGGCACAGCCGATCACTTGCCCCCTACTACCACAGTGAGTGGCGGAACAACAGATACCTTTTCGGGTGACACAGCCGATGACGTATCGCCTACTAACAATATGCAACAAGTATCTAGTACCACAAGGAGTGACGTTGAAAGCATAACTTCTATTTTTAACGCATTATCACGTACCACGCCGAGTGACGCATCATCATCAACACCTAGTACCACAGTGAGTGGCGCTTCATCAGATACCTTGTCGGGTGGCGCAGGCGATGACGTATCGCCTACTAATAATACTCAACTATCATCACGTGTAACGGCTGGCAACGAATCGGCGGGAACCTCTGGTGTTAACACAACTACTGAATATTTGTCATTACAAAAATTACCCCCGGATGTTCGAGCTGTGTATAACGAGCACTGGAATACGATTAGATCACACATACGACACGGTCGGTATCTGTGTGAATGGACATTTTTTAACCGACCAGACACTGACATGCCGACAGATTGGAGTTCTCGTTTATTCCGACTTTTTAATGTTCAAAACTCCCGCTTCAAAATAATCGCCAGTCTGCACACAATACTAAGACATCGAGAGACACAAGCCCTACGGCTCTACCATGCCAGTTCCAATAACTCTTCCTTGTTCCCTACACCCTTTTTAGTCTCCAATAGGTCTGATTTCGAGGCCTTTGTGACCAAGGTGAATGCTGTTGATTTGGTCAATTCAGCGACATTAACCCGACCAGATACGAAATACTACGTAGAAACAATTCCCAGTATAACTTTTTACATTTACAAGTTGATAGAATTCCCTGTTGGTTGTTGTATAGAATCAATCCCCGACTTTATCAAACAAAACAAATTTATTAATACGCTTCAAACCGACTCAAATGGTAAGCCGTACACAGACAACTTGTGTATATTTCGCTGTATATCTGTGTTTAAATCACAAGGAAAAGATGTCAGGTATCTTAGAAAAGATACACGAAGACTGTTCACCAAATGGCTGTGTTATAAAGAGTTGGGACGCCCACACCCCTTTTTCTGGTGTTAGTTTAGTTGATTTACCTGCCCTGGAAGAATGCTTTAAATTACAGATAAATGTGTTTGCCTTTACAGAGGAGGAATATCTGGTTCCGAAAATTAGAAGCACTAGTACACATCCAGATATAGTGAATCTTCTTCAGCATGAAAACCATTTCATGTATATTGTTGATGTGGCCAAGGCCGCTCGGTGTTTTTCTTGTGGGAAATGCGGTAAGCTGTTTAAGATGTACAAGCGATTGACACCCCACGAACTTAGGTGTAAAGGCGTAGCCACTATCGAAACGTATAAAGGCGGGGTTTATCGGCCGACCGAATCGATCTTGGATTTGCTCCGTGACCACGGGTTTGACGTAGAAGAAAATTTTATTTTCCCCTTTAGAGCGTGCTACGATATGGAAAGTTTTTTCTCCAATGAAAATTTACCGGCTGACTCAAAGTCGACGACCTTCATGGCCAAACACATCCCTCTCTCGTGCGCGGTCGCCTCTAATGTCCCTGGGTTCGACACCCCTAAATGTTTCATCACCGCTGGTGATCCACAGGTCCTCGTAAATGAAATGTTGGATTATCTCCATGACATAGCTGCTAAATCGTATGAGCTTTTACTCAAAAAGTTTGAGTCAGTCTTTGCTAAATTAGGTGACCACCCAAAATTAAGTGAGAGGCTCGACTTGTATTTGTTCCAACTCCCCGTTTTTGGAATGAATAGCGGTAAGTATGACATTAACCTTCTGAAACCTTATTTGGTACGGTATTTCCTTGATCGGGAGGCTAACCCGTTCAAGTTTATAGTCAAGAGAAATAATAATTTTATGTGCATAGCGACAGAAAGACTGAAATTCCTCGACGTCTCCAACTTTCTGGTCCCGGGCGTTAGCTACGCGAATTATTTGGCCTCGTTTGGGATAAAAGAAACAAAGGGATTTTTTGCCTATGAGTATCTGACCGACCTGGGAAAGTTAAATGAGACAGCCCTACCACCGCATGCAGCCTTTTTCTCAAAGCTTAAAAACCGTAACATTTCCGAAGCAGAATACGCCGTTTGTCAGAAAGCGTGGACCGCCTAATAATATGACTACCTTGCGGGACTTTCTAATTTGGTACAACATCAAAGACGTGTCTCCTTTTCTACAAGCCCTGGACAAACAAGTAGCCTTTTATGCCAAGTTAAATATAGACATGTGCAAACAGGCCATCTCAGTCCCCGGTATTACTTTACAGTACTTATTCAACACTATGAATAAAAATGTTTCTTTTGTTTTGTTTTCGAAGAAGGAGGAGAAGGTGCACAAGTTGTTACGAGATAACGTCGTGGGTGGACCTAGTATTATTTTCCATCGTTATCATCAAGTCAATGAGACCCTTATCAGGGGTAATAAGATGGTAAAAAGCATTAAAGGCTTTGATGCGAATGCCTTATACCTTTGGTCTCTTATGAAAGAGATGCCATCAGACTTCCCCATATATCGAAGCCGCGACGATGGGTTTAGAGCACACAGATTACACAAGTACACACGTCAGAGTCGCGAGTGGTTAACCTGGGTGTCACACAACAACAACATAGATTTAAAAACCCAATTCAATAGTCACGAGATGCAGCTCGGCGACCGACATATTCGCGTAGATGGGTGGGATAAAAAGAATACGACAGCTTACCAGTTCCATGGGTGTTTGTTCCACGGGCACCCATCTTGCCGTCTAACTGCTGGGAAAACGATTAATCCCGTCAATAAAAAACCGTTAGTCGAACTATACCAGAACACGTGTGACATCCACGAGTATCTAGAAAAAACTGTTGGGGTGACCGTTAAGGTTATTTGGGAATGTGAGTGGCAGAGATTAAAGAGGTCAAACACAACCATCAAGTGTTTCTTGCGGGAAACATTTCCACCATCAGAACTTCCTTGGGGATCGTTGAGTGAAAACCAGATAATTGAGGGTGTAAAAAGTGATACATTTTTCGGGTTGGTTGAGTGCGATATAGAGACCCCGACTGATTTAAAAGAGGCCTTTGCCGAAATGCCCCCTATTTTCAAGAACACGGAGGTGTCGAGAGATGATATTGGGGAGTTTATGCAAGAATATGCCATAAAAAATAAACTACTGAGTACCCCACGACGGACATTGATCGGTAGTTATTTCGGGAAGAAAATTTTATTAGCCACCCCTCTTTTAAAGTGGTATCTAGCGCATGGGTTGGTCGTTACCCACATCTACCAGACAATAGAATATCGACCAGTTTGTTGTTTTAAACAATTTGGGGAAGCAGTCTCTAATGCCCGTCGCCAAGGGGATAAAAATCAGGCCGAGTCTATTACAGCCGACACAATGAAGTTGTTAGGTAACGCCGCTTACGGGAAAACACTTACCAATAAGGCCAAACATACCGATGTCTCCTACTGCCAGGGAAAAGACACTACCAAACTAATCAATAACCCCAGGTTCAAAAGCATGACTGCTGTTACAGATGATCTCTTCGAAGTAGAAACCCTAAAAAAGAAAACTGTCTGGGATCTACCTCTACAGATTGGGTTCTTTGTCTACCAGTATGCCAAGTTGCGCATGCTAGCTTTCTATTACGACTTTCTCGACAAATTTATCTCTAAAGAAGACTACCAACTCACTGAAATGGACACTGACTCTCTATATTTGGCCCTTAGCGCCGCCTCACTCTCTGAGGTGGTTAGACCACACCTACGACAAGAATATGACAGAGTCTATAATCACTGGTTCCCATCTGAAACCTGCCCTGTTCATAGAATTACCCCTAGTACTGATACCTGTCAGGATTGCCAGACTATCAAAGCCTATGAAAAGAGAACCCCCGGGCTTTTCAAACTAGAGTACGAAGGGGAGGGGATGGTCTCATTGTGTAGTAAAACATATATTTGTGTGGGTGATTATGATAAAATCAGTACCAAAGGTTTGACCAAAAACCACAACACCCATTTAAACAAGGACACGTTTTTGGAAGTATTAAACACCCAAACACCGAGTGGGGGAACCAATATAGGCTTCAAAACACAAGACTCTTCTGTATATACATACACACAACATCGTAATTCACTGTCATATCTCTATATAAAAAGAAAGGTTGACAGTGATAATATCTCGACTATGCCATTACTTATTTAATATGTATTGTTTGTCTATATATGATTTAATAAAATTATTATATACCTTACTTGAGTCGTTTGTTTTTTATTTTTAATGTTTCATGTCGTATTTTTTATGTCGTACCTATAATTACTTGACCACGCACGCCACCTATGATGAGTCACTAGACCACGTCACCTATGATGAGTCACTAGACCACGCCACTTATGATGAGTCACTACGCCACGCCTACTTTTTGGGGGGAAAAGAGTTATCGCCCTTTGTGGTGGAATATCAATTTCCACCACCACCACAAAAGCACTGGATGGAGCCCCACTTACACTACTTTCGTGGCTTAGAGATTATGACTTTTCTCCGTAATCTCGTATATTCTCGTGGGTAACGTGATGACGGTGAGAATCAGCAGTGGTTCGAATCGCGTCGGTAACTTACGGGGTATGTGAGCCGGCCGCTCAGAAAGCAATGGCAAACTACTGAGCGTAATCTTGCCAATAAATCAACATACAGCTAAAAGATGCTGGTGTTGACAGCGAAGTCCTGTAAAGGATGTGAAAAAAAAAGTACTAAGACAGTTCACAAATAAACACACATAGTATTGTTTCTCGCCCATAGAAGGAGAAGAAGGAAGATCCTCTAATCTCTACTTCCTTCTTCTCCTTCTATGAGTGCCAATCAATACTATGTACATTCCTGGAGTGCTGCAATGTTCCAGGTGGCAGAAGTTTTGGCACACCCGTGCCAATTGTAAAAATGAGGTGGAGGTTTACTTTACAGATACTGCTCTGGACCACACCTACACAGCCACTGCCCTCACGCCAAGATCGACACGGACTTCAGGAGACCGAACGCCAACAGAAAAGTGCGCCAACTGCCTCGGCAACCACGGCGCTAGATACATCGGCTGCCCCTGCTGCCAAGACAGCTTTGACAGCAATGAAAATTGCTGTCAATGCAAATCTGCCTTAAAAAATACAGTACAAGGCGACTACCCGGCTTACGAAATGTGACAAAGCGCAACTGGAATGCCAATTGAGGGACCTGAGATCTGAAGTTATCAGCACGGAGGCGAGAGAAAAAAACGGTCGTTACCAACGTTTGGCTACAGGAGCTCGACTTTTGACGACATTTAAGGTCCGGTTGATCGTTACATTGTGGTGTTTCTACTCTGTAGCGTCTCGGCTTGGGTTACATGATTGATTGATTGAATGATTGATCTAGGAACCGACATCACAGCATTCGGTGCATTATCCGTCCCAATCCGCAGCAGCCAGCGAAGAGTTCCAACACCAATAGTACCAGTGGCAATCTGATTATATGTCCGTTTCGCCTTTCCTCTGAACGTCGAGCGTCGGCCAGATCCCCTCGTCAATCCTCGCTGTCGCATTCTTGCCAGACCATAATGATCCAATTGCTCCTCCTAGGTGTGCACGTGCTCCCACAAGGCCGCAACCACGTCTGCCTTATCATGTATCAATACTCCACCAAGTTTTGCAAATCCAGGCAATCTGTTCGCCTGTTCATTCCCCAGCACACCGGCATGTCCCGGAGAAAAGATCCAGACGATACTTGCAACCCGTGACTTCCGAAGCGAAGCAAGCCACTCTGCACGAAGCATGCCTGTCCCCACCTTCCTCAGCATGCTTTCTGAGTCAGTTACAATCACGATGTGTGTGTGTGTGTGTGTGTGTGTGTGTTGTATTCTTGATCCAGCGGAAAGCTACAGTGACCCCCTCCACCTCAATTCTTAAGCTAGATGTTGTGGTATCATATGCCAGACTCTCCTGCACCAAACTTCGGCCATTAGCTTTTGCTATGAACCCCCAGGCACTTCTCCTACCTCTCGACACCGAACCATCTGCGTAGATAATCACATCACCCGAGCGAGCATTATCCTGAATTAGTTGCTGGATTTCCACTTCCGTGGCCCCTGCTGGCCACTCCCTGCACTCCCGGCTCAATGTGATTATAACTCTGCACAAGTCTGACTGCTCCGCTGGCACTCTGACCCACTCCTCTCCTCGCCTAATGTTCTCCAAGATGCACACATGTCTGATCGTATCCTCCGCCTGAGCCATCCATGATTTCCCTCTTATCAGTCGCTGACCCTTAACTGCGTCCAGCGCCTCATGCAAAGGGTGATCTGTGTCTGCAGCTACTCTGAGGTATGCCTTCGCCTGCATCACCTTGAGCCTACCTGCAACAGTCGGCAAACCAAGGATATAACGCATACACACTACTGTGGTGTCTCTGGTGCATCCCAGAATGACCCGCATAGCTTCGTTCTGTATGCGCTCTAACTTCACTAGCTGACTCTTTGAGACAGTGAGCAGTCCTAGTCCATAATCAATCACCGGAGCTACGGAGCGCGTGCTCTGCGCTTGACACATCTTTCAGAGGTTAGCGAAGAGAGAGTGAGGAGGAGAAGACGAGAAAATGGTGTGAGAAGAAGGTCTAGAAATAGAAGGGCAGGCGCCAAGAAAATAAGACGAAAAGTGGAGAGACTAGATTTCAACTATGTAAGAGTGGGATACTGGAACTGTCATAGTGCCAGGCAGAGAGGTCCTGTATTGGAGAGGCTAATATATGATTTTGATGTCCTCATGCTCCAGGAGCTAAATAAAGACACATATCATTGTCCTGGGTACGCCAGTTATATAAACCCTACTGGGCAGAAGAGACATGGGCAAGGTCTGCTGGTGAAGGAAGGAGTGAAGCATGTGGTACTTGACTTGAGCCAGTGGAATCACAGTGCAAGAGAGGTCCAGGGTATACAAATGGAGATTGATGGCTTAAGCTGGAACATCATAAACGCATATGCCACATTGGACTGTTTTGTCAGAAAAGAACACTGGGGACTGGCTTAAGGAATTGGAGGAATTACCAGGTGATAGGCTACTCATATGTGGAGACTTCAATGCGAGGAACAGAGAATGGGACAGTAATGGAGAAAACCGACAGGGAATTGCCCTTGCGGATGCCATGGTGGACTCCGATGTGGTCTGCATAAATGATGGTAGGCCGACTAGAATGGCAATGAGGCCTGGCGATGCAGACACAGTTATTGACTTGGCACTTGTCTCCAAGTCATCAGTCCTTGATGTAAAGTGGACTTTTTGAATGACCGTGGGAGTGATCACATGCCAGTGCTCAGTCCTGATATCTATATCCAGGAAAGTTAAGGCTTGGAGAGTGCGCAAGACCTTCCGGTATGAGTGGACCGACTGCCCCTTTGGACCCTCAGACAGGAGACATGCAACAGGACTGTTAAAACTCCTTTTTTGCATCCCCCATGGTGGACCCCAGAAGTAGACCATGCTTGGAAAGCAAAGAGAACTGCAGTGAAGCAGCTAAGGAAAGTGCAACAGACACCTCGAAGCTCACGAGAGGTAGTGGATACAGCGGAAAATGCCAAGAAAGGTAAGGAGATAAGGTGGAGGTTTTCAAGCGCTGTGCTGCAGAAGCCAAAAACGCAAAATGGGAATGTTTCATAAAGGAGATTGGACCCCAGAAGTAGACCATGCTTGGAAAGCAAGGGAACTGCAGTGCAGCAGCTAAGGAAAGTGCGACAGACACCTCGAAGCTCACGAGAGGAAGTGGATACAGCGGAAAGTCAAGAAAGATAAGGAGATAAGGTGGAGGTTTTCAAGCTCTGTGCTGCAGAAGCCAAAAACGCAAAATGGGAATGTTTCATGAAGGAGATTGGAGGTGATAAAACACTGCGAAAATTCTGGAAGCTGCACAGACAAATACAAAGAAAAGATCGACATAAGACAGTGGGAACAATTTATAGAGATAATGGTGTGCGCGTGACATCAGACAAAGAGAAAGGGGAGGCTTTTCTCCAGAAATTTTTAGAGCAGACCAATCATAATGATGCGGACACCAGGGATACTGTTAGAGATGAGTTATCTGGCACCATGAAGAATATGCATTATGAAGACATCATGCGGGTTGAAGATGTTAAACATATTTTGAAAAAGGCAAAAGACACGGCACCAGGGCCTGATGGGGTTAGGTATGGCCACATGAAGGCTTTGAGCGATGCAGACCTGAAGAAGATGACCGACTGCTTTAACCAGAGCATTAGGACAGCATCAGTACCGCAGAACTGGGTGCACAGCTATCTCATCCCTCTCCTAGTCCTAGTCCATAATCAATCACTGAGAGGCTCAAGTGCTGGTATAGTGTGAAAAGCATTCTCTGCTCTGTGTCCATTGCAGCCATAGTTTTAAGTGCATTGAGTCCCTTTTGAGATCTTGTCACAACCGTCTCCACTTGGTCCTTGAAGGACAGGCTCCTGTCAAATATGATTCCCAGATACTTCAGTTTGTTCTCTCTGTTGACGCTTCTACCATCTATCACGAGGCTTGGGACATCAGCACTCACAATCCTGTTGTCCAGAAAGCACCACACACAAAAAAAGCCGCCTTTTCCGGGTAGATGACAGCACTCATTTCAGTGCACCAGTCAATCACTTTGTCTACTGTCGCCTGTAGCTCCTGGGCTGTTTGCGCCCTATCTCTCCCCTGCCTATATGCAAGAATATCATCTGCAAACGTTAGTATCCTTCCAACCCCTGGTGCTTCTATGTTTGCAATCTTGCTCGTATACACGTTAAAGAGCACAGGTGAAATTGCAGATCCCTGTGGCAGTCCCGGGGTTAATATATGTGGCTCTGAGGTCCATGCACCCAGGCGGAGAGCAACCCGACGAGAATACAAGACGACTGCTATCCAGTTCACCAACCAGGGATTGACCCCCTTCTCCATCAGTGCTGTCATCAAAATATCATATCTAACTCTATTGTATGCAGCCTCGAGATCAAGCGCCGCCGCCATCGTTTCCTGTCTACTCTGGAACCCCTCATAGACATCAAAGGCAAAAGTGGCTGCATTTGACCAGGTATCTTTTCCTGGCCCGTAGCTCCCCAGACCTACTTGGAAGAAGCTTATCCCTTTCCCCTTTCCAAACACCCTTGCAGCTTGACAGCGACTATCTTCTCTAAAACTTTCTCAAATGTATTTTCAAGGGTGATGATCCTAAAGCCGCCAAGCTTTGAATGATCCTTGAATGGTTTGGGAGAGGGATGAGATAGATGTGCACCCAGTCCTGTGGTACTAATGCTTGGATGACATGATCTTACCTAGGCGGTACGAGACCACACATGTTATTTCGGTCTCATTGAGAGGTTGCTATGTTTCGGTATTATTGAGAGCCGGCCCTGTTTTGGTATTACATTCTCTAGTTTAGTTTAGTTTAGTTTAGTTTAGTCGACGGATCAACATCACGACACACGGGTTACGTAACCTATAAGTACTCTGTTTTACTCCTAACTCAAGCCTGAGTTTACGAGACCACACATGTTATATCGGTCTCATTGAGAGGTTGCCATGTTTCGGTATTATTGAGAGCCGGCCCTGTTTTGGTATTACATTCTCTAGTTTAGTTTAGTTTAGTTTAGTTTAGTTTAGTCGACGGATCAACATCACGACACACGGGTTACGTAACCTATAAGTACTCTGTTTTACTCCTAACTCAAGCCTGAGTCCGGTGTCACCGTCCTAGATACCTAGGGGAATGAAACCCGGGCTCATACAGGCAACAAACTCCGTTCAGATACAATCGAACATCATTTATTTATATTGTGTTACATTAAGCTGGCGAAGAAAGGTTTTCGCAGCCAGCAACCCTCGAATTGCATATCACATGAGTTTACAATAAACCAATAATACATGATCAATACAACAACTCTATCAGCTATCTAACGTATGCATAAGACCCCTAAATACACTTGGGGTTTAAGCTATCAAGTCCCCCTTAAGGTAAACCCTGTTGCTTCTCCGATGTCCAGTCCGTGTCTGCCTTTCCACACGTGTCGCAATCCGACACGGGTGGTAACTCTCTCCGAGTTTCTCGTGGACCCCGCAATCGGCGGGCTCCATCGGTGTCCACGGGGCTGTGGACACGCTGACCGGTCCTTCGAGAAGGCTCTGGATTATTCGAGCCTTCGAGTGACTCGGTTCTTTCCCTTTTGCTGGAGTTCTATCCCTGCTCCACTCTCTATTATCTTTATGTTAATACCGCCCTCATGTGAGACTGTGACATCCGGATAAACTCAGCTCGGTGCACGAACTCCGTAGCACCGGCGAGAATCCTGAAATACTTTGGGCAGAACTCAAAATTTTGCCCGGGCAGCGCCGTTAGGCTACTCTGCAGCAGTTCACAAATCAAAGATAATGGGCATCCATTGGATTCCCCCCCCCCCCCCCCCCCCCACCCCGGACAATACCGCCGTGTTGGGAGACGAGCAGGCAGACAAAATGGCTGGATCTGCGCCATTGGATAGGGAATTAGTGCATGATAAGCCAGGTGTGGCCAGGGCCTTTTGCAAGCATGTGTCTTGTGTGGAAGAACGGGCACATCATCATTGCCTGGAGAGAATGGTAGGGCACGAAGTGACCAGAAAATCAACACTCAGTACTTCAAGGAAAGGCCAGACGGACACATAATCAGATTGTAGCTGTACCATTAGTATTGGGACTCTTCACTGGTTGCTGAAGATGAGAATGGAGCGCGTATGGGAATGTCCTAACCACTGTGATATCAGTTCTTGACTTGACTCCCAATATCGGCCAGTGGACTTAAAACGTTGATTTCTCGTTCAGAAATCAATGGCAATCTTTGTCACAGTTTAATGGTATAATTAAATGTTTTCTATAAAGCCAATCCCCGCTGGTCGCAACATCCTGCAATGGTCATGTAATATATTTAGGCGGCTCGTTGGTTGCAACTCTGGAAGGCTGACGTTGTTACTCTCCTGTCATATGCATTGGCTATCAGAACTCTGGGTCCTCCAAAGTGCTTGTCTTTATCGGTGTCAGGTATATGTACAGACTTTTCGCTCGACCCGGCATCAAAGTACCATCTCCCATATACGTCAAAATACTTTGTGTGGTATGGTGTTGTCTTGCCACTTCACCATCGATCTAGTTTTGTCATGCCATATTACCAGTGATCTAGATGTGTAAGGTATGGGGTTCCATGTCACATCACCATTGATAGATCTAACTTGGTAAGGTATATGTCATTTCGCCATCGATCTAACTTGTGAAGTACGGGGCTGTCATGTCACTTCACCATTGAACTAGCTTTGTTAAGCTTGGTGTTTGCATGTTTTTTCACCATTAATCTTACTTCATGAGGGATGATATGTCTCTTCACCATTGAACTAGCTTTGTTAAGCATGGTGTTTGCATGTTTTTTCACCATTAATCTTACTTCATGAGGGATGATATGTCTCTTCACCATTGAACTAGCTTTGTTAAGCATGGTGTTTGCGTGTCTTTTCACCATTAATCTGACTTCATGAGGGATGATGTTATGTCTCTTCACCATTGGCCTAGCTTCATGAGTTATGATGATGTCATGTCACTTCACCATCTATATCTATCTAGCTTCATAAGGTATGTTGTCGCCATGTCACATAACCATCGACCTTGCTCTGTGCGTGTGTTACTTTGTCTTCTGTGAGTGTAATAACTAATATCGATGAAATTATTTCTCGTTCTTATTATGCTTCAGAACTGAACAAAAACGTAATAATGAACTAGATCTTTAAAAAAAAAAAAGTCATTGTTTCCCGTTGTGAGAAGAGTTCACAGTCCGTTCTAAGTGCCGGTCTTTGTATTAATTTTCGGTACTTTCCAGCGCAATGAAATAAATATTCCACTGAACTGAGATCACGTAATCAGTACGACACGCATAGAGCTACTTTTGTAAAGTTGTTTGAAACGTTATAAAGTTTAATTACTATAAGCTATTGCTATTATTATTAAATCATATTCTCTAGGTTATAAATAAATGGTTGTATTTAATTTGCATTGACATTAGAAATATTTCGTTTACCGAAACATTTGCGAGCAACATTTAACACGCCCAGCAGAAGTGAGTCCCGCTAAGATGGCAGACCTGGGCTGGAAGTCTCAAGTTGTCTGGATATTCGAAAGTTTACTTGGTCTAAGGTAAACGAACTCATGCATTAATCTTGTCAGGCTTTACTCTGATAATTTAGATGTCAGGCTTTACTCTGATAATTTAGATGTTCATTTGTAATGTTCATTCTAATTTAGTTGATTGTTTTTAGTTTCTTGACGGTAACTTTTGTGTTTTATGGATTATTCCAGACTCAGTCAGACTGAGACCTTTGAATCCAAACTGAATTTGCCATCAAAGGTGAAAAAGTGAAAATTAATAATGATCAGAATGTTGAAAGATATTATTAACATTTATGGAAAGGATTCATAATATTAAAGAATATAAACATGAAGCAAGTAGCAGTCATTAAAATGGGGAATAGAGAGGACAGTTACGAACAGATGAAGCTAGGAGTAGGAGGCTAGGAATAAGCCTGATAATGTAGCAATTTTGGTCAATATTTAAAAATTGGGTTTTTACTTATGAAATCATACAGTTAGATAGAGTTTGATTCTCCTTGACTATCAAGAAAACAGTAATAAAGGTGATATCAAAGAAAATGGGGACACCAAAATGTGACATAGAAATAGTAATCAAATAGAAGGGGAAATTCTCAACCAAGTGGATAATTTTAAATATCTAGGGGCACTTATAACATCAGATGGAAGATGTACAACAGAGATTAAGAGTAGAATATAAATATATATATATAAATATATAAAAAAAAGCCACATTTAAGAAAATGAAGAGTATCTTATGCAATAAGTGGCTATCAATGAATGTAAGAAAGAGAGTGCTAAAATGCTATATAGAACCAGTTTTGCTGTATGGCAGTGAATCTTGGAATGTAAATGAACAAATTAGGAAGAACTTGGAAGCAACAGAGATGTGGTTTTTAAGACGAATGTTGCGAATTCCGTGGACTGCCAGAGTAACTAACAACGATTGCCTGAAAGAGGCTAATGAAACTAGAACACTATACTATATACAACAATAAGAAAGAGACAAACAGCTTTCTTTGGTCATGTGATGAGAAGAGAGGCATTGGAGAATATCGTGACAACTGGGAAGAGAGGCAGAGGCAGACCAAGAGAAATGATGCTGGATGGATTGAGACGGTGGCATGGAGGAATCTCATCAGCAGAGTTGATCCAGAACAATAAAGACCGAGATCTGTGGAGAGTCATGAACGCCTACGCCAGCCGGCACGGCACTTGATTGATGATGATGACCCCCTTTGTCGATTTTCTCCTCCAGAATAAATAATCTTAAAATCTTCATCTATCTTGATGCCTGCTCCTGTCCATCTCGTTTCGCACATCCCTAAAATATTAATTTTCTCTAATTTTTCGTCGTCGTTTTAAACGTCCTTTTACCCATACAATCTAGATATTTCTAGATGTTGTTTGTTCCGTTTCTAGATGTTTTTTGTCAAAGAAAGTACCAACCTGATCTAAATGTGGGAGTGTCGTGGTTCCGAAGTTGTTGTCGTTTGGCGGCACATTCTTTCGTGCAGCTTCTAACTTAAGATGGATGCTATTGAAAAAAGAATACGATGCATTGTTGCACAGGCGGATATTTAGTAAGTTTTAACTAATCGATATTAAATCGGTAAGAAAATAATCTGATCTGAATCGTATCAAGAAATTTTAATTTTAAGTTCACTGTCTTCAGTCTAAACTTTCTTCTTGATCTTGTAAATAATCAGTGATAAATCAGTATCCTGACCTGTTATTAGCAATTTTGGTCAATATTTAAAAATTGGGTTTTTACTTATGAAATCATACCAGTTAGATAGAGTTTGACGAGACGAATCCAACGGTATCTCAACGAAGACTGTACGTTGATTTTAAGCGGAATTATGAATTATATGGTGACGTAATTTAATACCAGGAAGTCCAATGAAGAATTAACTGATAAGTCAGGATTTATCGCGGCCCTAAGATTGGAAACTTGAGAAATTCTGCCTTCTATTAACGTGGCTTGTTTATTTTTAAACGGACAACATTGTGCCATATATCATTGCGTCCGGGGCAGCGAGGCCTAACTTGACGTATTATTTTTTTTTTTAATAGGATGTGCCCTGACCTAATTAACAATTTAAAATGGCCGCCAACTGTTTATTATTTGCCTTCTATTAACGTGGCTTGTTTATTTTTAAACGGACAACATTGTGCCATATATCATTGCGTCCGGGGCGGCGAGGCCTAACTTGACGTATTATTTTTTTTTTTTTATAGGATGTGCCCTGACCTAATTAACCATTTAAAATGGCCGCCAACTGTTTATTATTTGCCTTCTATTAACGTGGCTTGTTTATTTTTAAACGGACAACATTGTGCCATATATCATTGCGTCCGGGGCAGCGAGGCCTAACTTGACGTATTATTTTTTTTTTTAATAGGATGTGCCCTGACCTAATTAACAATTTAAAATGGCCGCCAACTGTTTATTATTTGCCTTCTATTAACGTGGCTTGTTTATTTTTAAACGGACAACATTGTGCCATATATCATTGCGTCCGGGGCGGCGAGGCCTAACTTGACGTATTATTTTTTTTTTTTATAGGATGTGCCCTGACCTAATTAACAATTTAAAATGGCCGCCAACTGTTTATTATTTGCCTTCTATTAACGTGGCTTGTTTATTTTTAAACGGACAACATTGTGCCATATATCATTGCGTCCGGGGCAGCGAGGCCTAACTTGACGTATTATTTTTTTTTTTAATAGGATGTGCCCTGACCTAATTAACAATTTAAAATGGCCGCCAACTGTTTATTATTTGCCTTCTATTAACGTGGCTTGTTTATTTTTAAACGGACAACATTGTGCCATATATCATTGCGTCCGGGGCGGCGAGGCCTAACTTGACGTATTATTTTTTTTTTTTATAGGATGTGCCCTGACCTAATTAACAATTTAAAATGGCCGCCAACTGTTTATTATTTGCCTTCTATTAACGTGGCTTGTTTATTTTTAAACGGACAACATTGTGCCATATATCATTGCGTCCGGGGCGGCGAGGCCTAACTTGACGTATTATTTTTTTTTTTTTATAGGATGTGCCCTGACCTAATTAACAATTTAAAATGGCCGCCAACTGTTTATTATTTGTGCCATATATCATTGCGTCCGGGGCGGCGAGGCCTAACTTGACGTATTATTCATTTTTATTATAGGATGTGCCCTGACCTAATTAACAATTTAAAATGGCCGCCAACTGTTTATTATTTGTGCCATATATCATTGCGTCCGGGGCGGCGAGGCCTAACTTGACGTATTATTCATTTTTATTATAGGATGTGCCCTGACCTAATTAACAATTTAAAATGGCCGCCAACTGTTTATTATTTGTGCCATATATCATTGCGTCCGGGGCGGCGAGGCCTAACTTGACGTATTATTCATTTTTATTATAGGATGTGCCCTGACCTAATTAACAATTTAAAATGGCCGCCAACTGTTTATTATTTGTGCCATATATCATTGCGTCCGGGGCGGCGAGGCCTAACTTGACGTATTATTCATTTTTATTATAGGATGTGCCATGACCTAATTAACAATTTAAAATAGCTGCCAATTGTTTATTATTCATTAAAAGTATATTGCGTCGTTAACAAACCTGACAAGATGTATACTTTATTGTGCATTTTGGTAACAGGAAAGTAAAAGTCACATTCCTCTTTCGATAGAATGTCAACAGGATCGAGATGATCGACTTTATTGCACCAGGTTTTATCCCATATGGCTCGGTCTCTTTCCGCAGGGTGGCCTGCCAAAAGCATCGCACAAAGCATGAGAGTCTCCAAGTCTCTGAGAAAAATGCACTTGACTTTTAAGACTTTTCGATAGGATGTGCTGTGACCTAATTAACAGTTATAAATAGCTGCCCTTTTATATTAAATAAATGTCATGTGAAATGTTCGTCGTTAGTGAAAGAACAATTCATAAAAATGTACTCATATTATCTTAATGTAACCACTGCATTGTGACACCTTTCTGTTGTTGATTAAATATCATGCATTAATGTAAGTAAATAAGTTTGTAACTGCTGCATAAATTAAGCAGTCACTTTCGCTAATAATTGATTTCTACTTCTGCTCTATAATTACACTATTTTTAGTTTAGAAACTAAACTAAACTGTTCTGTATCTAAAAGTGAGCAATTAATAATTAAATACTAACTTTTAAAAAAAAACAACTTATTTTACAGTATTGTATTTAAATTTAAATAATTATGTACTGCTGCGCTGCTAAGAAAATAAAAAGTACTCCTTACGCTACTTACAGGTTTACAGACGGGTCTGAAAACTGGCTTTCAAAATTATTTTCAGTCATGTCAAATGCTGAAAAATTATACAAGTACACAGATAAATTACTGCTACAAATGAAACTTGTATTCTGTTTAATTTTAGTAGTTAAATTGCCGGTTCTAATTATAAATAAATACAGGTCCGCTACAGTTTAGTACTATTGTATGGGCGCCGCCATCTTGAATTTTGTGTTATGACTGCCATATCTCATTTTCATGGTTGTGCTAAATATTTTTTCCTGAACGCTATTGAAAGCCATGATTGTTGAAATTCTTCATATATATGTAAAATTGTATGGAGAATTCAAAAATGCAACAAAAAGTCAAGGTTTGTTTAAAATACAAGAGTTATAAGACAAATTAGCTTACTGTGGATGAATAAACTTCAAGAAATTCAAGAGAAGAAAGTTTCTCAATGGCAAACGCTTGCAGTTTAGCAGATGGACCACTACTGCAATTATTAGAGTTGTTTCCCGCGACGTCGTGCCACGTTGGTTTTGAATGCATCGAATCAAACGAGACATGGCTAAAAACCGGAAGTGACTGGAGGGTCGCTAAAAATCTCCCGGGAAAAAGATTTATGCCTCCCCCCCCCTCCCCATACTAATAAGCAAGTTCGGTAACTGACATTGCTACTATTACTGTTATTTTATAATGTATGCCGCAGTAAATGGGAAGATACTAGAACATAGCCACTTTAGTAACATTTTCTAAATTGCTTTTTAATTATATAACCTACATAGTTGGATACCTCTTGAAAATCAAATCCAACGGTACCTTATTTCAAATCTGTAGGTCAATTATAAGCCAAGATATTAATGTTTAAATATTGAGCACAACCCACTACTGGCAAGGCCTTGTCCACGTCAACATGGAAGCACTAGACTCGAGTTTCACTCTCGTTTGAGCTCTTCAGTAGTGCAAATCCTTGACTGGATACGGGATCAAACCTGGATCACTGGTGTGTGAGGCATGTTTGTAACCACTAGACCACACGCACATGCTAGACGCGACCAAATTATCACACTAGAATATCACAATATCACCCATCGTAGGCTACAGCTCAAAATTTGCTCCCTCGCTGCGACTGACATCCGTCAATCGATGTGGCCCCGAATGATCAGGTCTTCTCGACTGGCAAGACACACCAGGCCGCCTAAAGTCCAGCGAGCTATAATCAAACATATTTAACCCCAAATTGATTGAAATCAGTTTGATTATTTCTCTTCGATATTATCTTTGATATAGTATCACAAAACTAATTTCATTCTTATTCTGGTTTACTGCCACTGTACTCTTATTTTTGCCATGCCTATCAGTGTTATCATATTTGTTCTGTTTTACATGTCAGTAAAAAGAATCAATCAGTCTAGGATCGAAGCTTCTGACAGGCAGACAGTTAGAGCATTGCTTTGCTGATCCGGCAGCTTCTGCAGCTTGTCTTGTTCCAGATGTAGAGGTGTTACCTTTCCTCTGGAGTGAACTAGGCAGGCCGAGAGAGGGATCATGCTGCATGGACAACACATGATCTCTATATTTTAGCCCAGGCTTTGTGCTATGGAGAGGCAATAACTCCATCCCTGGTCTTAACCGGTCTTGGAATCAAAGCGAGAGGCAACTGTTATGGGTTATAAGTCCCTGTCAATTGGGGTAGACATGGGGCGCCACGTGTTGCCTCTGACGGTGGGAGACACCTACAGGTGACACTGATCAGCTACCGCCCGCCTCAAGCTGGGCAGCCCCTGGCCAATTGGGTGCTGATCCGCCACAGCCTGCCTGCTTCAGTGGGTGCTTGAGGCTAGGACAAAATCTGAATCGCAGGCTTTAAAACCAATGCACCAGGTACTAATAAAAAGAAAAATAGAAACTTCAAGCTACGGCTTGCAACCTGGAACGTGAGAACCATGTGTCCAGGATTTTCCACTGACTTGACCAATATTGACGATGTGAGAAAAACGGCTGTGATTGATGCCGAACTCAATCATCTTAACATTGATATTGCTGGCCTGCAGGAGACTCGCCTCGCTGAGGAAGGGTCACTCAGGAAAAACAATTACACCTTTTTTTGGAAGGGTAGAGGGCAGGCAGAAAAAAGGCAACACAGATGTGGGCTTTGCAGTGAAGAATTCGCTACTGGGAATGAATGAAATTCCAGCAGGAGGAAATGAAAGACTATTATCCCTGTGCTTGGCAACCTATTGTGGTTTTGCCACCATTATTACTGCATATGCACCGACACTCGATTCCTCTGATGATGTAAAGAATTCGTTCTATGAGGAGTTAGACTCTGTGATCAAGGCAGTTCCAAAATCTGACTACATTTATATGCTTGGTGATTTCAATGCTCGTGTGCGCAAGGACTCGAGTTCATGGCCAGTGTGCCTTGGAAAATACAACATCTGTCGCATGAATGAAAATGGGCAAAGGCTGCTGGAGCATTGCACCAGAAATGACCTTTGTATTACAAACTCCTTTTTTAAAACAAAAGAGATGCATAAGGTCACATGGAAACATCCAAGATCCGGCCATTGGCACCAGCTGGACTTCATCATCACACGGAGACAACATCTGAACCATATTTCATTGACTTGAAGTTACCACAGTGCTGACTGTGATACGGATCATTCTTTGGTTGTTGCAAGGGTTAGACTGAGACCAAAGAGAATCTACACAGCTAAACACAAATCTAGCCCCAGGATTAATATTATTAACACTCATCTCCAAGTGCTTTCAGTTTCAACAGCAACTTGAAGACGCTTTCACTGATACACCAGAAAATTGTACAGTAAATGAAAAGTGGGGTCAACTTAAGGAAACTCTTTATAAGAGGCAGGACTGGTTTGCGGCAAACAGCCAGACTCTGCATCCCTTGATTGATAAGAAGAAGATAGCTCTCTTAAGAAACAAGGAAAGACCAACGCGTAACACTCTAAGTGAGCTAAAGCAAGCTAGGAAGGATGTGCAAAAGGCTGCCAGGCAGTTTGCAAATGATTATTGGATCAAGTTATGTGAGTTCATTCAAATCGCAAGTGATAAGGGAAACATCAGAAGCATGTATGAAGGAATAAAGAAAGTCTGTGGTCCAATGATCAAAAGAAGTGCACCATTGAAAACCTTGACTGGAGAAATCATAACTGAAAAGAAACAGCAGATGGACAGATGGGTAGAGCACTATTTGGAGCTTTACTCAAGTGAGATCAAGCTAGCGGATGATGCCCTCAATGCCATAGAGGCTCTACCAACTCTTGACCACCTGGACACACTTCCCACCATAACAAAAGCTAAGTGTGCTATAAATGAACTTGCATCTGGCAAGGCTCCAGGTAAGGATGGGATTCCAATAGAGGTTATCAGGAGTGGGCAAGACACACTCACTCTACAGATCCACCAGCTAATATAGCTATGCTGGCGTGAAGGACAAGTCCCACAGGATTTCAAAGATTCAAGCATCATAACACTGTACAAGAACAAGGGCGATCGGAGCGACTGCAACAACTATAGGGGTATCTCACTTCTGTGTATTGTTTGAAAAGTGTTTGCCAGAATTGTTCTGCGCAGACTTCAAGTCCTAGGAGATCAAATCTACCCCGAATCACAGTGTGGCTTTCGACATAACCGGTCTACCTTTGATATGATATTCTCATTGCAACAAAAACAAGAAAAATGCTGTGAACAGAATCAACCACTGTTTATTGCCTTCATCGACCTCACAAAGGCATTTGATTTGGTCAGTCGTGAGGGTCTGTTCAAGGCACTAAAGAAGATTGGCTGCCCACCAACTCTTCTGTCCATTGTGGAATCGTTCCACACAGGCATGAAGGGTATAATCAAGTTTGATGGTGCTACTTCTGAAGAATTTGAAATCAAGAGTGGAGTTAAGCAAGGTTGTGTACTAGCTCCCACCCTCTTTGGAATATACTTTTCACTTCTACTGAAATATGCCTTTCGTGATCAGGATGGTGGTATATACATTCACTCACGCTCAGATGGCGGCCTCTACAATGCTCAGAGATTGAAGGCCAAGACCAAAATTA